>PVKN010001713.1:0-48763 GCA_004027915.1 Capromys pilorides
TCTCCTCTCTCTCTCTCTCTCTCTCTCTCTCTCTCTCTCTCTCTCTCTCTCTCTCTGTATTTAGTACAGGGTCTACAGAGTCTCACTGCTAGATCAGACTCATAGTGATCCTCCTGTTTTCAGCCTCCCAAGTGCTAGGATTACAGGCACATGCCACCATGCCCAGTCTCAATTGCTGTCTCAGTGCACCCAAGAGGGTGGGGCTGGCGCAACACACCAAGAATGGAACTCCCAGCTGCTGCGTCTGCCTAAGCAGGCACTTCAGTCTGCTGAGCTATCTGGCCAGCTCAAAGCTCATATTTTTCATGTTACTGTTCTTTCATAATATTTCTAGAATGTTACTTTGTAACAGTCTAATTGGCAAGAAATAAGGTTATTTGCATGCATTTTTCTTCAGATGAGTTCTGTAATTTCTAACATCTTTAGTTTTATTTTTTCAAAATGCTGAGGTTTTCTGTATGTGTGTCATGTCCAGGATAAACACAAGGTTAGAAGGTGACATTGTAGAGGAGACCATGCTCTGGAGATGGGTGAGACACAGTTGCCGATCAGGAAATCCCAGCCCAGGCGCTGGCTCTGAGGTGAGGAGAAGACCCAGAACCAGAGCCAGGAGTGCACAGTGGAACCCAATCCTGGTGGCATTGGGCTTAATGATGGTGACCTTCAGGTGGACCCCTGACCCAGAATGCCACTGGGGGCCAGGAATGGGCCAGGGACACAGGTGTTCCTGTGTTGTGCCCTGGCACAGTGGCCCAGATGCTGGGGCTGCTGTGAGCCAGGTGTGCTTCTTATCTGCATAGGCAAGAAGTGCAGATGGATTGTGTAGCACGTGGAGGGCTGCTGGTCTCCTCTGGATGAGGTTGGAGGTGCTGGTCCACTTTCCCTTTGTTCAAGGAAAACACTCGACAGACACAGCTTAATGGGAACACTGCATACCGGGTTCATGGTTTCAGGGCATCCGGTCCATGGCAGATGGGCTGAGGGCAGGAATGCCACAGTGGATGGTGCGGGAGAGAAAGGTGTTCAGTCCGTGGTGGTTGGGGAGCAGATCCCTGATGAAGAGTGTCAGCGAGACACAGGCCCCCCAGAGGTCTCTGCAGTGAGCCATCCCCTGGAGCTGGGCCCGCCTCCCAACGGCACACTTGCTGTGACATCCCGGGTTAGCCAGGGGTGTGTGCAGCTCCCAGGGATCCCATCCTCCACGTCAAGGTGACAGTCAAGAGCAGCAGCAGGCAAAGCCAGCACCCTTCTGGAAGGGCCTTCAGAGAAATTCAATGGCCCTGAGATTTGTGGCTTTGGATTTGTGTACCATAGAGAATGGAAAAACCATCTCTGCTGTAGAAGGTAAAGCCGGGGTACTCGTGTGCTTTGCCTCCAGCCCCCGAGTGATGGGCAGAGCCTCCGGGGTTGGGCAGCAGCCACCCTGACAGAGTGCACTGCCCCTGATGTTCACCAGAAGCGCCACCTCAGAGCCCCACGTCAGGCCACTTGCTGATTCTGCCGCCTCCAAGAATCTCCCAGAGCAAAAGGTTTTCCTTTTTGTCCTATAATTTTTTTTTTCTCACAGATTTTCTCTTTCTGGCAATAATGAGTCTACAAGATTGGATCTAGGTGAGGTCACTCATTGCCTTCCCCAGGGCACCACCAGGTCCTCAGGATGGATGGCTGCCGGCTCCCTATTGGTGGTCCTGACACAAGTGTCAGTGTCAGAATCCAATTGTGCAGCCACTGAGGTCAGTCACCACCCTGGAACAAAAGGGCCATTCTCCTCTTTCTACAGAAAAGGGCCAAGGCCCAGCGCTGCGCATCCCCTTGGAGTTTTGCCGGGTCATGACCACACTGCATGTGGGGAAGAAACCTTCAGGTGGAACTCCCGGGGAGCACATCAAGAAGCTCTCGGGGCACAAGAGGTTTCCTTTTTTGTTTCTACTGGTGTAGTTTTGTGTATCAGTAATCCAGGAAGATCGTCCCATCTGCAGGAACGTGGAGGGGCAGGTAAGCTCCAGTTCAGTGCTCCCCTTCTCCAAGACTCTGTGTATATTCTCTACAAAAGAGAGCTGCAGACAGGTGGCAATCTGTAATCACAGCCCTCTAGGAGGCTGAGGCAGGAAGGAGAATGGAAATTTCAAGCCCAGCCTGTGCAATTATCAATTGCATCAACATTAAAAATTTCAAGAGTGGGCGAGATAGCTCAGTGGACTAAAGCGCCTGCTTAGGCAAGTTTAGGCAAGTGCAGGGACTGCGGTTCGATCCCCAGCACCGCACGCAGCACCAGCCCCACCCCCCTACATTAGGCTGAGCCAGCCAGAGTCCCAGCGCTGGGGAGGCTGAAAGCAGGAGGATCACTATGAGTCTGAGTTGCATAGTGAGATCCTGTAACAACCAAATACATTAAAAAATTTAACAAATTTGAGAAGGGCTGGGGATGCAGCTCAGAGTCAAGATCCTGAGTTTAATCACAAATACTCCTGGGCGCCCTGCTGCAGAGAAAGGTTTGGGCAAAGTGCCTGCTGTGGGAATTATTGTGAGGTCACAAGGTCAAAAGAGCTGGCTCACAGGAGCTCTCCAGGGGTTCCCATGGTGTCTGCAGACACCGCCAGCCACGCACAGGGCATCCAGACTTTTATTCCCCATCACACCACGCACCCCAGGGCAGCCTTCTTCAGAAGAACACGGTTTCTCTCTCCTTCCTGTTGAAGGGGTTGTAGGGTTTCACAGTTGTGACCATTCGGGACAGTGGTCCCTGGTGATGGAAGACGTCAACTGCCATTTCTTTCCTTAAGGTGCTGAGAGAGAATGGAGGAAGAAAAGCAAAGAAGTGATGAGCAGCCTCGGCATGAGAGCAAGCATACAGCCTCAGCTGTTCTCTAGCTAGCTACGGGCCATTGGAGAGGGCGACAGAGAGGGGAGGGAGGGGGAGGGAGAGGTGGAGAGAGAGAGAGAGACAGAGAGAGAGAGAGAGAGAGAGAGAGACAGAGAGAGACAGAGAGAGAGACAGAGACAGAGCAATGGGAAAAGAGAGAGTGACAGAGAGGGATGGGAGGGAAAGAGAGAGACAGATGAGACAGAGAGTGACAGGAAGAGGGAGACAGACAGAGTAATGGAGAGAGAGAGAGACAGACAGACACAGAGAGGGATAGTGACAGAGGGAGAGAGACAGAGTGATGGGGGAGAGAGGGGAGAAACAGTGACAGAGGAAGAAAGAGAGAAGAGAGAAGGGAGAGAGAGAGACAGGGAGAGAGGATGAAGGGAGGTTGAGAAAAAGGGAGGGAAGGGAAAGGAAGGAGAGGAGAAGAGAAGAGAGAAGAGGAGAAAAGAGGAGAAAAGAGGAGAGGAAAGGTCAGATGGGGAGGAGCAAGCTGGCTGGGAACAGCTCCCGCGCCCTAGGCAGCTGCCTCTGCCCAGCGCATCTGCACCGAGAGCCCGGCTAAGCAGGCCATTGCTGGCTGCGCAGAGTCAGGAGCTGCAGCCCAGGGAGCCCAAGGGTGAGGGGGCCTGGAGGTCGATGCCTGCGGGGAGTCTGTGGGCCTCGTCCTTGCGGTCGCCGGGCCATCCCTGGCTCTCAGCTTTTGACCTACACAGCAGAAATAAATCTGCTCTGCCGAATGTGTTGTGTAAATTAAAAGACAGTAAACACCTGGACACGCGGGACACACAGGTGAGGTTTCATCGGGTGGCCGGCATCTGCCTGTCGCACCCGGAGGTGGCTGTCCATGCCTCCACGGGAGCTGCGCCAGCTGGAGAGACGCCGCCGCCGCAGCCATGCGTGGGCGCACGGATGTGCACGCGGTGTGACACCCACGTAGCTGCGGCTGGGGCGCCAGGGCAGGAGGGCAGCTCCAGGCCCGGCAACTCCTCCCCTACGGACACGTCTGCAGCTGTGACACCCAGGACACCGCACGTAAGGTCACGATGACCTATGATGACGTCAGAGGCCAGGCCAGGCCAGGCCAGGCCAGGGCATGGGAATCCGACCCAGACGGCTGCAGGGGTGGCATCGTCGACCTGCTCCGTGAGCCCCAGCACAGCCCACGGGCCTTGGTCCGGTGTCCTTAGTCACCTCTTCCTGTCTGTCCTGCATCCCACACAACGCAGGTCCTAAGACTCTTGAGGCAGCCGCATGGCTCCCTTCTGTGTGCCCAGGGAAATCCTAGGCAATAGAAGACCTCCAAGCCACCCCTGCAGCCTTAGCGACCCCAAAGATCCAGGGCAAGCGCACTGCCGTGCATGGTCGGCACGAAGGGTCTCACCCCGCTCGGGAAAGCCACAGGCAGCACAGAGGGCACAGCAGGGAGCCGGGGCTTGAGCCTGGTCAACTCCAGGCCACCAGGAGCAGCCAGGCACTGAGAAGCAAGCGGAGGGCAGGAACAGGCAGGCTCAGGGCCCGAGAGGAAGAGGAGAAGCGCAAGGGTGAGACAGAGAGGCGAGGGCGGGAAGAGCGTGGATGGTCGGAGATTCCCAGCTGAAGGAGAGCTCAGGGACAGGAAGCTGGCTGCCTGCCTCTGCCAGCCCAGGACGACCTGCTGCGCAGAGGCGGCTGGACGGCCTGGAGCCGAGGGGCAGGCGAAGGCCTGCAGATGGCCGCGGGCGTGGCCAAGGCTCTTGCTCCATAAGGAGGTGAAGCAGCAGTGGACAGTGCAGAAATGACAGGAAAATCCCCCTTGGACCAAGCCCAGTGGCCCAGCAGGAAGACAGCTCCCTACGTCCTCAGGGCGCTCAGCAGACAGACACTGGACTCGAGCGGTCACTGGAAATTCTTACAGAACATTTTACACACGCTGTCCCGGAAAATCAGAGGGGCTCCTTGACAGGGTGAGCCTCCAGTCCCCAGGGCTGGACTAATAGCTGAGCCATCCCCGCTGGGTTCCGCAGGGCAGAGCACCGTGCCATTCTGAGCATTGCGGGGCAAGCGTGGAGGTGCACCAGCGCTCAGCCAGAGGTGACCTTGGAAGAGGAATCCAGGAGAAGGCGCCTCAGGGCTCCAGACCCATTCCAGAGTGATGGGTGGCAGCCACCACGTGGCCTGTGCCTCCCAGGGACAGATGTAGGCATCCCACAAAAGACTCGGTTCTGCTCCCTGGTGCTGCCAGGAGGGGACTGCGCTCCTCTAAGGGCGGAGGTAACTGACAGATGAGAGGACTTCGGGCCACACCTGGGGTGATCCCAGAGATGACCCCTGGGGTGGGAAGGCGGAGTGCGCCCAGAATGTTTACTGTGAGTGGATTTAGCTTCTCCTGCCACAGGGGAAGCGGAAATGGGCAACTAGGAGAGAGGGGAGGTACAGCGATTTCTTTCACTGTAGTAGTAATTTTGGTATATATTTGTATCCCAGGCTGAGGCACACAACAAAATTTATCCTAAAAATCCTACATGTCAACGTGGAGACCCCAGCTCTACAGTGTCTGCGGAGACAGCCAAGTGCAAAATATTAGCTCAGAGAACCAGTGGTCCGCTCTGCCTCGCTAACATCAAGTACGAAAGGCAGCAGGGGCAGGAGGCTGCACAGCCCTCAACCCAGAAATGGAGATTCACTCTGTTAGGGTGCAGGTCTGTGTGTGGAGGAGTACTAGGGGGGACTGGGGACTGATGATGCCAGGGCCTTTGCATGAGCCACACGGACAGCCACGTGGACCGCTGATAGAGAGGTGATGGATGATAGATAGATAGATAGATAATTGACAGACAGATGCATAGAGAGATAGAGACAGACTGATTTTTGACAGGGTCCGATTAAGTTACTAAATTGCCCAGACTAGGCTCAAACTAGGTGTTTCCCTCCCTAGCCTCTCAATGTGCTGGGATTATAGGCATCCAGATCACTATTCCTTTCCTTTAATCCCTGTCCCTCTCTTTCTCTCTCACATACACACACACACACACAGACACACACACACACATACAGATATACATACACATAGACACACACACATGCACACATGCGTGCACACACACGCATACCCAGGTAGTAGCCCCCAGAGGGTGAGTTCTGTGCTGACAGTGCCCTCCTTAGACCTGTTCCCTGTGCCCAGCCCCAGGGGCCTGAGAGCCATTCTGCTACCCACCCCCACACCCCTGCACCCTTCCCCCCAGGCCTCCTTCAGTGGCCTCTCTAGCCAGGCTCCCTGGGTGCATGGGCTCAGTTTCCTCATCTGTCAGGTGAGACGGTGAGGGGCCCCTGTTCACTGGCACCTGGATGGGGACATGACCTCTGCCCCTCAAACAATGTGAATATGGAGTAGGCCATCAGCCTCCCGTGGCTCGGCTACCCTTTGCTCACTGGGAGGTCCCGAGCTCCTTGCACACGGGCTTTTGCTCCTGTGAAAACCTGCAGCTCAGGTGGCCCCTGCTGACCTAATCAATGGACAGACAAGTTCACCATACACTGAAGAGAGAAGGAAAGAACGAACATCTCAATGAGCTGGGAGCCAGTGGCGCACTCCTACGATCCCGACACTTGGGAGGACGAGGCAGGAGGATCTCCGTGAGTTCGAGTCCAGCCTGAACTACAGAGTGAGACCGTCTCATAAAAACCAACCTCCCCCATGAAGAAGAGGGCATTCCACCCAAACATTCCCTCCTCAGAGAGCCCTGGCCTGCTGTCTCAGGACTCAGCAGGCCTCTCTGTGTCATCTGCTGTGACTTCCCCTGGTGTATGTCACCATCCGAAACTGCTCCCTTCCTTAGGGACTTCATATATCTCTGCTTCCACCCTGGAACTGAGCTGCTGGAGCTAGGGCCTTTGCTGCCCAACCCTGTAAATCTGGGCTCTTCAGGAGGGCCCAGGCAGGCTGTGTGACGCAGCCCTGTGAGGGAGCAAAGTCCCCCTTGTCCTCTTCCAGCCCCCACATCCTCACAAGGACGCTCTTCTACGCAGGGCGCATTTGTGTCTTCAGAGCCACATCCTCTCTTCCCCAGCCAGGGCTTCCACCCCGAGCCTGCAGGTTAGGGTGAGGGTGACCAGGAGCGTGCTGGACCCAGGTCTAAGACCCTTCCACCCCCCTTCAGTGTCTTCTGTCTCCACACGCGAAGTGAACTTTAAGATCATCCATGACAGCCAGGGGGTTTTGTTATCATAAAACGTGCGGTGGCATTCACAGGACACAAACACCCGTCTCATGTTGGTTCCTTCTGGGTCGCCTTTCTGATGCTTTGAGGAGGAAGTTGTGTCCCCTGAACTCCAAGTCCCACAGGCAACGACGCCGAGCCCTACTGTGTGTCTGGTGTGAGCCCTACTGTGTGCCAGATGTCACATGATGGCCTTTTGGGCCACACCTACCCAGGCGTTTATATTTTTTTCAGTGTAATTTTGAATAATATTCCAAAAGAAAAGCATGCAGAAAAGCTTAATAAAATTCTCCTCCACAGGAAAACTAACTCTTCCCCTTTTTGGACCTGACTCCCCACTTAAAAAGCAGTGTAAATCTGCTGTGAGCATCTAATTGTTCTTTAATGCAATAAGCATCCTCAGGGACTCCCTTCTGACGTGTGGGGGCCAGCTGAGTAATGGGCTCCTACTCACCGGTGCAGCTCCGAGTCTGGCGAGGGGATTGTTGATGAAATATTCGCATTTGCTGGCTGCGTGGCCGTGAAATGAACCTTGCCAGCATAGCCCGGAATGTTTGCAGCCCTGGAGTGAGGAGTGAAAAGAGGGGAAATGAGAATGATGATTTGTGTAGCAATCGCGGTCACCAGAACCCAACGGACAGAAGGGACGCGCGCGGCCTTGTGCTTTTGCCCTGCCCGGAGCCTGTGTGCCCCGGGGCTGACGCAGGTGCTGGGGCAGGGGCTGCCCTCCAGGGCTGGGAAGATGTCTTAAGAGCACCTGCTTCGCTATTATTTTAAATTCGAGAGTCTCTTACATGCGCACCTCGCTGCCCAGTATTACTAATCTCGGGTGATTTCCTAAGATCGCCCATTGGAGTCCAACGGGCATGCCAGCCCACATGCCAGGTGCGTAGCTCCACCCTGTGGCAAGCTCTGCTTTCCCACCCTTGGCCCTGCCAGACAGGAAGCAAGAGAAAGGAGACGGGAGGACACGGGAGGACGTGGAAGGACATAAAGTGTGCATAGAAAAGTGACAACTTCCACAGAGCGCAGCGGCCTGCACCTCACTCTTCTGGGGTCTCAGGGAGCCTGGCATCTCAGTAGTGGCTTCCTCAGTCAGAACTGATCCCAGATGAGATATACCCCGGTGACAAGGACCCAGACTCCATCAAAGGGAGGGAAGGAGTTCTCTGTGGAGGTCGTGGCTATATCGATGCCCTTTCCACACATCCAGTCAGCCCAGTGACACCCCTCCTGGAACCCCTGGTCTTTGGAATAATTTTCAATATGCTGCACTTATGAGCAGTTGAGCCTCTTTTTGATTTGCTTCTTGAAAACCCCCCAGAGGCCCAGCCAGGGGGCCCCCTGGGATGTGGCAGAGGCTTCAGGAGGTGAGGCTTGCAAGGGAAAGGTTAGGTCACTGAGGCATGGCACGGAAGGGGGCGCTGAGACCCTGGTCTCTTCGTTCTCTTCTTGCTTTCTGGCTGCCAGGATCTAAACAAACTTGTTTGCTCACCTTCCACCAGGATGTACCGAGGTATCATGGGCCCAAAGAAGAGGAATAAGTAACGTGGACTGAGCCTCAATGAACTGTGGACCTTTCCTCTTTATAAGCTGATTCTTTGAGGTGTGTTGTCACAGTGCTGGAAAGCTGCCAAACACGCTCTGCTTATAACATGTCCAGGGATAGGCCCAACGAAGAGCTCAGTAGTGCAATGTGTTTGCCCTCGAGGTCAGAAAGTATCTGCAGAATGCTTGACCTTACCCAGCAACTCTCAGAGGCGAACCTCGTGCCTGTAGGAGCCTCCCTGTCTCAGCCATGGCCCTGGGGAACGACACCAATCCAGAGCACCTGTCTGTGAGCAAAGTGTAAGAATATGGCGACGCCTACTGCCGCTCCTCAGGGTTCACCCTGCATCGAATATTGATCAGAACTCTTGTCTTAACCTCGGGGAGCAAAGCGATGCAATGTGAGGGACAATGACACCCACCCGTCAGGAAACTGCTCCGGCACACACGGCACTTCTCCTCCAAGAGCATAACTCACTCAGTCAGTGCTGGCTGGTGGCTCGTGGCCCGTGGACCGGGGACTCCTTGGCACTCATGGAAGAAGGCTCACTACATCCGGGCAACAAAGTCAGACTCGGCGGTGCACGTGACTGTGGTTTGCGAGGCTGGGGAATGCAGGCGGCTGAAGCCCAGCTTCCTGCCTGACCGTCCCCCTCCCACTGTGACCAGCAGAGAAAGCTCCCTGAGCCCAGCCCAGCCAAGAGGACAATTCGTGCTGGGGACCCAAGCAGCAGGGACTGCTTCGTGGATGCTCAACTAATTTTAGGGGACAAATGGGACTTTAAATAAACACAACACCTGGGCTGTGTAGGCAGAGGCAGCACAGTCTCTCCGGCACACAGGACTGCAAATAGTGACAGGTGGAGGAGGGGTTTGCACTGCTGTGCAGAGTGACATCTTGGGGCATCTGCAGGGCGGGGGACCAAGCCCAGAGTCCCCCCTGAGTGCCGACATCATTAGTGGGGAAGGCCTGTGGATGGGGCCTTCAATAGCTTGCTAAAGATCCCAGAGCAGAGAGGAGCTGGAGAGGCTGTTTCTGGGCTCAGCTGCACAGCTAGTGGTGGGATCAGGCAAGCAACAGAAGCAGCTAAACTCCATGCAGTGCCCTTTAAGGTTTCTTGGAATTTTCTTTCTTTCTTTCTTTCTTTCTTTCTTTCTTTCTTTCTTTCTTTCTTTCTTTCTTTCTTTCTTTCTTTCTTTCTTTCTTTCCGGAACCAAGGATTGAACTCAGGTCCTTGCGTTTGCCAGGCAAGTGCTTATTCTACTGAGCTATCTCCCCAGCCCTGGAATTTTCTTAAAGACGAGTCCCTGTAAGTCGGGAAGCCGGCCACAGAGAGTAAAATTACTGGTGTGTGTGTGTGTGTCCCTGCCCAAACATTCACCAGAGCTTCCATGCGTGCTGCAGAGGAAATCCCCTCCACCTGGGCGGCAGGTTTTTCTACTGCCTCTGAGGCACCTGCAAAGCTGCACGCCCACGCAGCCCAAGCCTGTCAGCAGAGGAGCTCAGTGTCTGGGGGCTGGATGTGAGCTGGGAGTGCCCACAGCCTCCAGCTCCATGCACTTCTGTGGGTGCTAAACGGTGGTGTGGCTTATGTCCCATCAATGCTGCCGTGTACTATGACGTCATATCTAATGATGACATTACTTCGTGAAATACTAGACACGTTAATTGCTAAGCTGCTGGGTGAATCTGGTTGCGCCCTCAGCTTCCATGTATTTGAAAACGAAAGTTCACACTCACACTGCTTCTGAGTCTGTTCCACTTAACCCTCGCAGGCAGGACTATCTCAAAGGGAGTTTTGTTGTCTTCTGGGCCATACGCTGCCCTTACAGCAGGGAAAAGAGTGCTGGCTGGGACCTTCGACTGCTGCCAGGAGGTGAGGATTCTCAACTGGAGGGGACACAGCTGTGAGAGATGCTGCAGTGTGTGTTCAGGCTGCGAGATGGATTCCGGGGCTCACCGTGTGTCCACTGAGCTGCACCTCCCATGTGAGGACAGCAGAGAGTGGTCCATTGACAATGGGAGCCGTGGGGTTGTGAGATAACTTAGTGGACTAAAGCGCCTGCTTAGGCAGGCTTAGGTAAGCGCAGGGAGCAGGGCTCGATCCCTGGCACCATATGTCATGCCAGCCCCACCCCAGGGCGAGCTGAGTCAGTCCAGAGTTCAGGTGTGGTAGTGCATGCCTGCAGTCCCAGTGCTGGGGAGGCTGCAAGCAGGAGGATCACCACGAGTCCAAGCTGCATGGTAAGACCCTGTAATAACCAAATACATTTTTAAAAAAGGAAATGGGAACCGTTTCTGTCCTGTTCTACAGGTTTCTGTCACTAGACACCAGCTTTTGTACCCCGAGCCCCTTTGGAGACTGCCTTTGGGGCATCTTATTACCTACACTGACTGGTTTCTCTCAGCCAAGCGTAATAAAATGGAAATGATCTCAGAAAGTGAGGGGGTTTAGTAAATCAGAAAAAGGGAGCCCAGAAATCTGTGTCACTGCAAGTGATATAGAAAACAACAAGAACATGGGGGAAATCACATTCCACACAGGATACACATCTTGCTGGTGCAGATAAAGCGCTAGGTGTGTGTGAGACATCTCCGAGTCCTGCGTGCATGACCAGCACTCACAGTGTGTGCGCTGTGTTCTCCTTTCACTGCTTTACACGAACTATGTAATTTTCTCAATACCGTCGTACCATGGGTCTTAGGGCAGTGACCAGATTTTACCTGGTGGCTTGGGGAGGTCTAAGTCACATGCCCAGAGCCAGCCAAACTGTCACAGGTCAGTGCTAGGCCTCAGCCCCAACAGTCTGCGCTCCAGAGACGTTGCCTCCAGCCCGGCTAGAAGAGCCTGGCTAGGTCAGGGCAGTGCTGCTCAGGGTGTCCTTGGAAGATCAAGGTCCAGTTCCCCGGATGACCCTTTAACATAACTGCTCCAGGCAGCAATCGAGGGAGACCTGGGCTCCACCCAGCTTTCATATCCATGAATACTTCTAATGCAATTTCCCCACCGTGTGGGGTGGGATGAAGACCCGACGCACCCCTGGAGGGTGCCGCATCGCTGGACCACGTTCTCCAGCCCAGGAGGGCATTTAGAAAATGCCATCAAAAGGCTTTAAGATCCAGAGAAGCAAAGCCCCTGGGCGCCAAGCAAGCAGAGGTGGTCACCGGAGCGCCCCCTGCTGGCCTGGGCAGAGCTCACAACGAGGGACCCGGCTGGGAGGGACGCACAAAGTAGGCCCTCACGCTCAGGCCCCTGGCAGCTGGGGAGTCTGAACCCCCTCCCACGGCTGTGGAGTCCTGTGACGTGGGGAGGTGCTGGCCTGGGCCCACTCTGCAGCAGGTGAGCACCCATGCAGGAGAGTCACCCAGGCAGTGGTACACGGAGGGCAGGAGAGACAGGAAGGCCAGGAGGCACATCAGGGGACACTGTGGCCTGCAGGAGCTGGGACCCAAAGCCTGGCAAGGGCAGAGGCCCCACAGGCCTCGGTGGCGAGCACCTGGGGAAGGAGAGACTGTCCCCTGTGAGCTGTGGCTTTGTCTGGCGCTGCTCTCAAAGGGAAACCCATAGGAAACAGAACACCTTGGGAAGGCCTTGGGCCCCTGTGCTGCCTTTCTGAATGTGCTGTGCAGCTCTGAGGTACTTTCCAGGAAGCAACTTTTTTCTGTGGTCAGCATGGCCTCGTGGGCAGATAGCTCCCCCCGTTCTCAGAATCTCCATGCCTCCCATTAACAAGGGGGAAGAAATAGCAGGCAAGGGTGACACCCCGGCAGCCAGCCCTGGCCAGAGGACCCCGGGGATGCAGAGGCCCAGCTGCCAGGCTTCTCATCAAGTGCACGGTTTGGGGTGCTCTGCGAGGCTTCCTCCTGCCTCAGTCTCCTCATCTGCCAAGTGGGGACAGAGCGGGTTCCGGAGCTTTGGCCCCCCATCCTGTTTAGAAAAGTGAATGAGGGTGCAGATGTGAAGACCCTCTGCGGAGGCAGAAGTTTGAGCTGGTACAAGGAACGGCTGCTCACAGTCGCTTGTACACCTGGGCTGTGGCGGGATTGTTTCAGACTGCAGCAGAACCCCGTGGCAGGCAGGGTGGTCTCGCTGGTCCCTGCAGACATCCGGCAGGTGCTGTCTGGGAAGCCATCTTGGACAATTCCTTTTTTTTTTTTTTTTTTTCTGAATATTTTCTTATAGAAATCACTGAGGTGGAAAAGCAGAGCACATAAGAAACTGCAGAAGGTTCCGAGATGAAAGACTGCAACGAGCGGAGGCCGGTGTGGCTGAGGCTGAGGTGTGGTTCGGCACGCTCAGGGTGAGACGCAGGGGTGCGTTCGCATCAAGCCCCAGGAAGCGAGGCAGCTTCTTGTGTCTCCCTAGGCAAAGGCCAGGGTGGGCGCTCCGGCCCTGGCCGCGTGGACCTGCAGTTCTCTGCTTTGTCCCCATGACTGCTGACCACACGGTGTGGCTTCCCATGGGATTAGGACGCCATCGCCAGCAGCCACTGGACTATCCTCGCCTTGTCCTCCGGCTCTCGCCCAGGCAGAAAGAGGTCTGACGTGAAACAAGATCCTTGCCCCCGCTGCACCCCCACTTCCTGTTTGCCGCGCAGCAGAAAAGGGAGAGGACTTATATCATTTAAAAAGTCATGGACATTACTCAGGTGAGGTGGTGCACATCTGTAACCCCAGCACTCGGGGGGCTGAGGCAGGAGGACTGCTGCAAGTTCGAGATCAGCCTGGGCTACAAAGCGAGCTCAAGGCCAGTCTGCACCGCATAGTGTGAGGCTCTGTCTCAAAAAGACAAAAGAAAAAAAAAGTTGGACATTATCCAGAGCTGTTGCACAGCACATACTTGTTGAAAAAGTAAAGCAGCAAAACCTAGTTCTCCTCAGTGTCCACAACTCCGGTTGAAATCAAGGGATGTTGTGAATTTTCCTAGTTCCTAAAGCAGTCTCAGATTGTAAATGGAGAGACATCACAGCAGAAGCCACATTCGTGCCTGGAGGTCCTTGACCCTGGGCATGCTTACCAAGTTAGGACACTTTTCTCAAGGAGAAAACTTATATAATTGAATTTTTGCTCTCGGCTCTGCAGCACGCATGCGCAGTTGTCAGAGCTACAGGAAAGCGTGGCTTTTGCTTTATCCACAACAGGAAAGGCCCTTCAGTCAGATCTATAGGAACTGGACACAGATTCATCACGGCAAACCACGCAGCCATGAGGAAGACTGTGGTATCGCAACTGTTCCCGGTGCCGATGTGCGCCTCTCCGACCTCGATGCGTACACACGCACGGCGCATGCGCAACGTCACACGGTGGCACGCACAGCTCCAGGGACGAAGTATACGAAGTTGGACTTTCAACAGTGGGAGTGAAAATGCAAGTGAGGGTTTACTTGCATTTAAAAATGCTGGAATTGGGCCAGGGAGACAGCTCAGTAGAATAAGTGCTTGCCTGGCAAGGCAAGGTCCTGAGTTCAATTCCCGGTACCGTCAAAAGAAACAAACAAACAAGCAAACAAAATGCTGGAATTGGGTCGACCAGAAAGTTCAGCAGACTAAAGTGCCTGCTTATGAAGAAGCAGGGGGCTATGGGTTCGATCCCCGGAGGGCCAAGCTGGCTCGGTCCCAGGGTGCGCTGAATTGGTGATTGAAACTCTACATGGTGGCGTCTGCCTGTAATCCCAGCGCGTGGGGGGCTGTAAACAGCAGGACCACTACGAGTCTGATTTATATAGTAGGACCATGTAGACCCTGTGCTAAATACATTTTAAAAATGCTGGAATTATTTGTACAGCGAGCACGTCTGGGAGTAACACAGGGCTGACGGGGAACCTCTTTGCTAACTTTGAGGGGAAGTGTCAACACTCGTTCCCTGGACATTTCTCTAACTACTCCCAGAAAATGGTTCAGCAAGAGGCTGAGTTAGGAATGCTCGTGCACGGTGACCCCGCGATCCATTTCTAGGAGCTACTTCCAGATGAATGACTTCAAACTCTAAAAGATTCACGCAGAAAGTGTTTGAGAGAAATATGCGGCACCAACTTGCATATGTACCCTCGAGAAACGTCAGCGATCACACAACGGCACAAACAGAAATCGGGGCGACTCTGCGGAGTCCTGCCAAGGCGCTGAGAGCGCTGCGTGTGGTTAGGTGGGAGATGTACGAATCCACAAACGCTGGACTAAAATCTCACACTAGCCCGAGCAGGGGCCCGCCCAGCTGTCAGCACCGCTCAGGTTTTTGCGTGAGAGATTATGCTTTATTGTTATTCACTGCCCTGCACAACTTTTCTATCTTGATCGGATTTAATTCTGCAACACAGACAATCTGGTTTTCAAGCTGGTAGCGCAGTGCACCAATGCGAGAACCGCAGGGCGCAGCGGGCGGCTTGGTGACCGAAAAACTCAGAGTCAACTGAGGAGGGGCTTTGGAAGGCTTCAAGGGGTGCAGGCGGGGAGGCTGCTGTTTGCTGCGGTTAAGCACCGTGCAGAAGCCATCAAGGGGGGGAAAGTGAACCGCGCATGGGTGACACCGTCCCCCAGCTGGCACCAGGTGTGTGTGTTTCTGGATTTTAGGACTTAGGAAAATGTCATCTCCCTTGATAAATTCTTCTGTGTTTTATTTTGCTAGCTCGACATGGCATTGTGGAAGCAACAGAGCATGCTGCTTAGAGACCAAGCACCCGGGAGCAACACTGTAACGCTAAGCACAGAGGGGGAGCACAAAGGGGCGCTCTGTGGGCGGGGAGCAGAACCGGACCCGGGAGTGGGTCCGAGGGCGCATGCGCAGGATAGAGCTGAGTAAAAATCTTATTCCTTAAGCTACGCAAGTTATTACACAGGCACTGTGGCCTTATTTTACAAATCACATGTGACATCGTATGTTTTGCAGCTATGAGTATTTTATTATAAAAGTGGAAGATATTTCTTCGTGTTAAAAGGTTAAGATTCTGTGAAAAATTGAAAATGAATAAAGAAATTTTACAAGCTCTTCCGCCCTCTGGTGTTAAAGTGAGAAAACTACAGTTATTGTCTACTTAAACCATAATCCCCTTAGTATTTCACTTCCTTTTAAACAGATATTTACGGCACGATGAGATAAAATAGCATACTCCCAAATTTATTCAGGTGGAACAGTATGCTCTTACCTAATATTTTATTTTATTTTATTATTTTATCTTATTTTATTTTGGTACTGGGGATTGAACTCAGGACCGTGCCCTTGCCAGGCGCATGTGCCACTGAGCTATCTTCCTGGCCCTCCAATAGAATAGTTAGCAAGCATGCTCAGTAAAACACTTCAAAATTCAAATATACATTTTGGAAACAGAAACATTATTTTTTTTTTAATACCTGAAAAAAACTGTAAGATTGGCTTATCTTCACATTCTCGCGTTTAAGCTTTTATGATTCATTATTATTGTTGTTGCTTGTGTTTTGCAGTCCTGGTGACTCAGCAGGGCCTCAGGTTGACATATGGCCTTCTCTCTCTCTCTCTCTCTCTCTTGTTACACCTTGTGCCAGGGTCTCACGGAGCTGGCCAGGCCGGCGGGAATTAGAATCCTGCTGCCTCAGCCTCCCACGCAGCTGGGCTCCCCGTGAGCCCATTGGGCAGAGGATCTTGCTGCTCATTAGCAACGTTTTCCTCGCAGAACTCTGGAAGATGCACATCGCCAGCTCCATCCTTGGCGCTCCACACTGCGACCGGCTCTCGGGTCCAGACAGGAAATCTCCATCTTCTGCTGTGCTTCAGGAAAATCAAGCTGCGTCTCCGTGGGCCTTGTCTTACCCTGCTGTGGGCTGTCTGTACACGGAGCTTTCACCCTCGCCGTGTTAGCCTCATGCTGCCACTCTTCTTGGCCACCTCTGACATTTTCTGGAGCTTGCTTTTCTTTCTTTCTTTCTTTCTTTCTTTCTTTCTTTCTTTCTTTCTTTCTTTCTTTCTTTGAGACAGTCAGGCTATGCAGTTCTGGCTGTCCTTGAGTCCAGTTTGCAGGCCAGGCTGGTCTTGAACTCGCAGTGATCCTCCTGCTCAGCCTCCCGAATGCTGGGATTAGAGGCCTGCGCCACCACGCCCAGCTGCAACTCAACTCTGTAGGCTCATTCAGCCCTTCTGTGAGATAGATCCTGTGCCCATCTACAGCTTAAAGCCAGAGAAAGTTTTCAAGCATATTTTTACAGTTGACTACAGAGTGTCAAGAGAATTAGATAAAGCAGATAACAGAAAAATTCAAAGCGATTGCTGGAAATAGCATAGCAGTTTAGAAATAACAGAATGTATCTGAAAGGCGCCAGGGTGAGGCCTAACTGGCTTGTCTCCTGGGCACAACTGGTGCTGTGATCTCATGTGCATTCAGCACTGTGGTGATCTGAGTGACCGACCTATGCAGGAACTACCCCGGCCCTGCCCAGGACCCTTCCCTGTCCTGTGCCCCCTCCTCTGCGCAGGACCTACCCCCGGCCCTGCACGGGACCCCTCCCTGTCCTGTCCCCCCTCCTCTGTACAGGATCTACCTCCGGCCCTGCATGTGACCCCTTCCCCATTACTCCCCCCTCCCTGCACTGGAGGCCACCCCCCGCCCCCCTCTGCCCCGCACCGGAAGTCCCCGGGTTGCCCTTCACCTGGAAGCTATCAGCCCACAGCGCATCCTGGGCAGAGCGCAGCCCCCAAGCACCGGCCGCCTGAAGGCTACAGCAGCCCCACCAGTCTTCCACTCGCTGTGTTTTCCAGTGGGGTGCAGACAGCAGAGATGGGGAGCAGACCGCGCTGCGCTGGGCGCACTCCGATGGTTTATTCTCTGAGGGGTGGAGCTGGTGTGCAGCCCGCGCTTGCGTCGCGTTAGGTATTAGAAGTAAGTCACCTGGCGACGGTTTAGAGCGTGCTCAATCCATGCATGTCCTTCGCTACTGCACACGAGGGACCTGAGCACGCCGGGCCCTGGGATCCCAAGGTCCTGGACACGGTCCCCCGAGACACCGAGGGTGCTGCCACTCAGCTGCCGCTCAGCGTCCCTGGTGATGATGTCCCGCGTGGGCGGTGGGCATTTACTGGAGACGCAGGTGGCGCAGGTGAGCTCTCCGACACAGGGCGGAGAACCCCCAGCCGAGCTCGGCTGGACGCAGAGCTTCCGCCCTCAGGATGGCGCGGAAGCGCTGTGGGCTCCGCAGAAGCCCAACTTGGAACCCGGAGGGTGGCTCCTTCCTGCTGAACGAGCTGCGGTGCCGCCCCGGTGGGAGCCTGAGGGGCTCTGGACAGCAAACGCTAGCGCCGCAACTCACTCTGTCGTGTTGAACAAGAGCCGTTTTGCCAACTTCAGTAATGACTGTCATGGGTCGTCAGTCGCGTCACCAATGACCTGGACACCAAATGCACTCAACGGCTCTGCTTGCTCAGCGCAGTTCAGTGGAACAGACCGAGGCCACGGAGCGAAACGGCTTGCTAAGCAAGCGCCCTCTGGCGAGGCCCGGCCCATGGATCACGCAGCGCTGGAGACTGCGCCCAGGCCCCGTGCACGGAGCCACATCCTCAGCCCTTTGATCTACTTAATTTCAATTCAGGGCCTCACTAGATCACGAGGCGCCCAGTCTGGGCTCTCGCTTGGAACCCTCCCGCCTCGGTCTCTCGGGGTGGCCCATCTCCTCGTCTGCCTCGACAGATAAAGCGAGCAAAGGGGTTCACCGGCTCGTGTGCGTGTACAGAGGCTTCGATCGCCGAGGCTCGGCCAAGGCCGTGGCGTCTCCGCAGGGGTCGTCTACTGCGTCGGCGTCCGTGGTCTGTAGGTGGCCGCTGTGGGAGGGAAGGCAAGAGGATGGAGGAAAGAGGGGCCACTGATCTGTGGCCGGCTCCTAAGGGAAGCTTTGTGTGGCCTAGTGGACCAAGAACCTCAGACACAAAAGGTAAAAATGCAGGGACAAACACATGAGGGGCTGGCCAGAGGTGGGGGTGACCTCGTAGCTAAGCCCAGGTGCAGCACAGAGCCCGAGCTTCCCACACACAGAAATTGGGGACTCCCTGTCCCTGGACACCACTGCGGGCCTGGGAGGAACGGCGAGGCGGTGCCTGCCGGAGGAGGCGCTGGGCTCCTGCGGGTGAGCCAGGGCCAGCCAGCGGCCTGGGGCTGAGGGCGCAGGGCGGCAAAGGAGCCCTCACAGAGGCCGAGGTGACAGCACCAGGCGCAGCCCCTGCCCGGGGCCACAGCCCTGCCGGTTCTACACTTCTGGCTCCCGCTGAAGAACCACACAGTGGAGGCGGCCCTGGGCCCAGGCATCTGCAGCCTTCTGAGCAGAGGGAGAAAAGCGGCTTGGCCCGCCCAGCTGAGGGAGGCCTCGCACCCGCCCAGTGCCCTGCAATCTTCCCTGGATGACATCCAGGGACAAACCAGCGGGACTCTATGATTTCATGAAATAAACCTCTAGAAAAAGAGGTAACCTTTTCAATAATGGAATCAAAATCTTTAAGACAGATGCTTGATGGAATGCCTCTGCCCGGGGATGCTGCGCACCGCTGTCTCTAAAGAGCGGGGTAAGCCCAGGTGCAGGCCCTGCAGCCGGAGAATGCGCTGGAGCCTGCACACGCCACCGAGGGACAGCACGTACCTGTAGAGAGGGATGTATCTGCTTCTGGAGCTTGGGCTCACGCTGAGGAAAAGAGGAGACATGGACAGCTGGGTCAGTGAACGTTGCTAATGAATACCAAATCCTTAAAACATTTATCTAGCCAAACTAAAAGGCCTTCAGACATTTTCACTGACCTTTGAAAGTATGTGGCTTTAGAAATAATTTAAAGTTGTGTTTCTGGCTTTTTGAGAATGTGAGATCAGTGGAAACACACCACGTAAAGCCCTTTGTGTCTGGCTATGGTCACTGAAAATTTGTTTACAATCTCTCCCTTCTTCTGTGTGTATATCTGTTCTTTTTCCTTGCTTAGTAGTACTCCATGGTGTGGGCATTCTCTACTGTCTTCATCCACTTACCTGCTGAACAGCATGTTGTTATTTCTAGGCTGTAGGGATTACAGACATGTGTGCTATGCGTGTTTGCATCAGGGCTCTTATGGAGGTGCCTGGGGTCCATTTCCTAGGAGCACAGTCAGGATTTCAGAGCTGCCACAGTCTGGGAGACTCAGCTTTCATTCACCAATGAATACATCAGCAAAAATAAAACAGAAAGCATGGGCTGGGGAGCTAGCTTGGTAGTGTAAGCACCTGTCTGGCAAGCGCAAGGACATGAGTTTGATCCCCAGTACTGCATGCTGTGCCAGCCCTGGAACCTGGGCACACTGGTGTGGTCATGTGCGCCTGCGATTCCAGCCCTGGGAACCTGAGACAGGAGGATCGCTATGAGCAGGAGGATCGCTATGAGCTCGAGCTGTGTAGCGAGACCCTGTGCCAAATAAAACATAGATAAACAAGATTAAAAAACAAAACAAAACAAAACAGAAAATGCAGTGGGTCCACATAGATGCACTAGAATCTATTGTTTGGGTCTGCAATTTCTTCCTTTACCACAGGACATGAGCTAAACAGGTGGCTGAAAAGTGGACTGACTTGATATTCATGTTGCATTAATAGCAAAACTTTACATAGCTCTTAAAAAGCAGATTTCCAGTGGGACTCCCAGTAGTTCTTGCCTCCTGTAGGTATGAAGATCTCAGTGTCTGTAATGTTCTGGTCTTTTTGTGAGTTGTCACTCAACAGATCTATCGGAGCCTGACCTGGGATGTCTCATGCACTTGATCACGTGACACTTTACACCATCCCTTCCTCTGGGTTTCCAGGATCTTGCCCATCATCTCCAGTGCCCACTCAGGGCGCCTCACACTTCCTCTTCGCGGCTGGAGGTCTGGCAGGTCCAGCGGGCGATGCCCGCAGCTCCCGCTCCACCATCCCTTTCTCTTTCAATGATAAAACATCCTCTTTAAAGGCACTGTATACTAGTTTTAAAGAAATAATGACATTATCTGAATTTTGAAAACTATTACCCTTGTCGCTATTTTTGTAATTAAAATTTACGAGAAAGCTCGCTCCTTCTACTAATTATAGGCTGACATGCCCGGTACTTCGCTCCACAATCACTCGTGGGCAGATAAAGCCAAAGCCAGCACACCGGCCTGGTCCTGCTGTCGGAGCTGCATGAGGTTTGCAGTCAGACCTGGTACAGCAGATGACGCTGCGGAGCCGAGCTGTGGAGTGGTCCTTGCTGGACAGCCACTTGGCCTTCTGGGATGCCTGCCTGTCTGTCCATCGGTCTGTCTGACGCTATTTTATAACTGGCCCCAGGATCTGCTGAAAAGTAAATGGTACTGTTGTCACATTCCATAAGCTTCATGCATCCTTCATAGTCTATTTAATTTTTGCAAAATGCTGGCATGGCTCGCCACCAGCAGGGGACAGCTGGCCTCGGCCGGAGCTGGGCCACGCGGCAAAGGCCACTCACGGAACTGAACAAGGAGTTTCTTATCCATGTTGAGAAAATGCACCCCTAAGTCACATCATGAATAAAAGTGAAAAGTAAGTAGTTTAAGGAGATCAATGGAAAATGCAAAACTCTGAATGTCTTAGACCGGAATCTCAGCGCTCCAGGCGGGGGAGGTTGTGCTCAGCCTGGGCAGCCCAGTGAGGCAGGGAGACCCCGTCTCAGCCTCTAAAGAACAGGCAAGGGCTCGGCTGTAACCTGAAATTTAGCCGTAAGTTCTTGCTTTGATCCTCAGTACTAAAAAGATAACAATAATGGTAAGTAAAAGAATAAGAAAAGGAGAAACTATGGCCTCACGGTTTCAGAGAAGGGAAGGGTTCATTTAAAAAGCAATGAAAACAAGATCTGAAAAAATCTATAGATGGATTCAATTACCTTACAAGTCAAAATTTCAGTAGAGCAGAGTCATCTGAACCCAGGAGGCTGTGGGCTGGCTTGAGACATGCTGGCGCGTGGCAGCAGGGAAGGTTTTAGTCAAGAGAGTGACCGTGGACGTCTCGCCAAAGAACGAAAAGCAAGGTGCGGCCAGCAGTGCAAGGAAGGGCACGTGCAGTGCGGAGGGCACAGGCAGACAAGAGACTTAGAGGCTGAAAGCCATGATGGCACGTGATCAGGCTGGGGGGACTTGAGACAGTGAGGAAGCACAATTCCACACTCACAACACCGAGCTTCTTAACTGTGACAATTCTGAGCTCGGAGCAAATGCACCGTGACAGAATTTATGCACTACTTGTATGAGAGTCTGATGGTAAAATTCAGAGGGAGAAAAATAGAGAAATACCAGAAGGTTGAGAAGAATGTAGCTCCTGACCACGCAATTGTAGACATGGATTTGTAAATCAAATCCAGAAATATATTTATACTAGACATTCTTCTACCTGTACTCTAAGTTTCATTATGGGAATATCCATTAGGAGGAAAACTATACAGCAGCGAAAAAGAAAAGTCAGAGACACAGATGACAATATGTACAGATTTGGGAAACATAACACTGGCCACCATGTTAATTGGCATAACTACTTGACTTATGTCCTGTATGCTGAGTTTAGAAAAAACCCCTGCGCTGTTTGTTGGTCCACAACTTGTTTTAAAGGACTGACAGCAAACATGAAGGTACAAAACATCGAAAGCAGAATACTCCTGGCCCTGAGGGAGGCACATGTGCCTACGGAGAGCTGCAGAGGGGCTTCTGCTAGGAGGCCGACAGCTCATTTCTAATGAGAGAAAGGAACTACATGGGTTTTACTTTTGGTGCCAAAGAGCAAACGCCAGAGTTACACCCCAATCCCAATCCCCCTTTAACTTTTTTTTCTTTTAATTTTGAGACAGAATCTCATTCAGCTGCCCAGGTTGGGTTCGAACTTGCGATCCTTCTGCCCTGGCCTTCTGAGCGCTGGGGTTACAGCTGTGCGCCACCCTTGGTTCAAACACACAGCTTAGAGTTTATTTTTATTGCTATGGTTCTGTGCACATGAAATACCACAAGGAATTTTAAAAGTAAAAAGGATCAGAAGAAAAACAGACCGAATGGTGACCTTCTCCAGTTCTCTTAAAACTGCTCAAAATTGTCCATGGGAAAGCAGTATAGGAAAGCCATGGCTTCCAAGAGTCCTAGAATGTGGTACATTCTATGAATGTTCATAGCGATGTGGTACAAAAGTGACAGAACCAACTCACAGTCCCTTGTGCAGGAAGTACCTGGAACACGCAACGCTGCCACTGCCTGTGTTGAGCTGTCCACAGAGCGCTGCCTATGTTAATGTGGTCATGGCACGTCTAACTGTCTAAATTCAAGGCAGAGGGAGAGAGCAGACGGCAGCTGACAGCCCGCGACTGGGGCACCTTCCCTCCCTGGGCTGTCGGGCCGGGGCCTCGGCACCTGTCCTATGCGCTGACCTTGGTGGGGGATCAGGTTCTCAGGCCAGCTTTGCCATAGTGAGGAAGCTAGCGAGAGGGCCTCGGCGAGCAACACTTACAAGGTGATGGGCTTGCCTGGTGCCAAGAACGATCTCGTCTGAAATCTGTCCCAGAGTCCACCGACCATCTGAAACCCGGCACAAAGAACGACAGTTAAGGAAGCAGCTCCAACTTCACGGTGGGTGTGCGGTCCCCTGACTGGCTCCGCCCCGCTCTGCTGGCCCCACCCACCCCCGCTGACCAAGCCCGCTGCTGGCTCCGCCCACCCCTGGCTCCACACCACCCTGCTGGCCCAGGTGCACACCAGAACCTGGGTGCCTGGGGCCTAGTTCTGCTCTGCGCCCCTGCTTGCACCCTCCTTCTGCCTCGTCTCTGCCTCCTCAGCTCGAAGCCCGCAGGGAGGCCTGGTGGTGACTTTGGTCCAGGCCTGGCCTCTACTGACCCGAATCGCTCCACACAGCCCCTGACCCGGAAGCCTCCTCTGGCCTGGCAAAGGCTTTGGACACCCAGCAAATGATGAACTTCCAGTGTTTTTAAAAGATTTAAAAAACATATTGAAGCTCCTGAGAGATCCTTAAAATACAGGTGGAATAGTACATATTTTTAAACCTCTTTATTGATTTTAATTTCTATGTGAAAATTTCAGGTTTGAGTCTGAGAAAGGCTATGTTTTCCTTTTTTCAGTGCTGTTTTTCTCTGAAAGAGCTGAAACTAACTTAGAAGATAATCATGAGGCTTCTTCATCTGGCTGGGGCTTATGCACTTTTTTGTATTTTGTCTTTTTTTTTTTTTTTGGTGGTACCAGGGATTGAGCTCAGGACCTTGTGTTTGACAGGCAAGCACTTATTCCAATGAGCTATCTCCCTGGCCCATCATGTATCTTTTTTACCTCCCTATTATAATGTATTTTGATCAGACTGGTTTTCTTTTTGACCCAAGGGTTTCCATGTATTCAGATGTCATCACGAGAAGTCACCTCCTGGTGTAAACAGGTCCCTGTGCGGTGGCATGAGGTGTGAGAGGATGAGGGGGTGGGTGGACACGGAGGAGACTGTGCGAGCACAGAGCAGAGGCATAGGGACAGCATGGGGCCCTTGGAATGCTGGGGGTGCAGCCCCACAAACGGCCTGGGATTGAGGAGGAAGGAGGGACACAGTGTGCAAGTCAGGACTTACGACAGAGCGTGGCAGACTCGGGGACAAGGAGATCAGGAGAGAGGGGCAAGATACAGCGTGGGGAGATGCCAGTGGGGGCGGAGAATGGCAAGAGGGGAAGAAAGCACAAGGCCGGAAACAGAGGCGAGGACGAGGCTGCAGACAGATGCGGGGCGGGAACGCGCATTGTGCTCCGTGAGTCTCATCAGTGGGGTCACATGACTGATACGCTTCTAAAAATCCTATTCCAGCTGTCACGGTGTCATTAAGCCACACCATGAAATCTCGGTATTTGGAAACTAAAGGAAGGGACATCCCTCTGGGCAGCTCCGGATCCTTTGCTGCACCCCTGGAAGAGGTGACAGAGAGCACCCTGTTACTCAGGGGTCCTCCTACTCTGCCTCGGGGAGCACAGCTAAGGCCCAGAACTCCTGGCGTCAGTTACCCGGCGCAGTCACTCCGTCTGCGTCTTTCATGACTTATTCTTTCTTGTCTGATGCTACAGATAAGGCCCCTGCCCGTTACTCTGGAGAGGGAGGCTGGCTTTCCGTAAGGAAGCATCTTTAGCATGGAGAACGTCAAGGAACTCGTGGTGGCCTGTGATTTTCGCGGTTACCGCACTGCAGCCCTGTGCAGCTTTAAACAACAAAGCGCTATCGGCTGGCCTGGGTACAGCAGGGGACGCCGCGACTCAGCAGCGGGCACTGACCTGCGTGACGGCCGGCGTGCTCTGGTACCTCCTCAGGGCGCAGCTCTGGAGGGCGAGGTCAGCAGCTTTTTCCAGCGTGGTTTCTTCCGGCTCAAGTCTCGGTCGCAGCATCTGATCCCAAGGGACAGTTTCATAAGCTCTGGGAAAGGGTGAGGTGAGGCCAGTTTAGGAGGAGCTCGCTCTTAGCCGTTCAAGCGCGCAATGGTCACACGCTGCGGTAGGCGGGACCCTAGGGTGACATGGATTCTTGCCCGCCGGCGTTCACACCCTAGAGAGTCCCCGGCCAGGCAGCCATGAGCACAGTCAGCAACACTCCCGTGGTGTGTCACTGTGTTGACGTGGGCTGTGAACCCACAAGTGAGGTCCTGGTTCCTCAGAGGGTGGCTTATCCTGAGTGGGCCGAGGGCATCCTAAGCGGTGGGAGAGGAGAAAGGGGGAGAGACAGAGAGAGGGAGAGAGGAGGGAGAGAGGAGAGAGAGAGAGAGAGAGAGAGAGAGAGAGAGAGAGAGAGAGAGAGAGAGAGAGAGAGAGAAACACCCAGCAGCAGCAGCAGATTCTCCTCCTGGCCACGCTGGAAGGAACAACTCCCGACTCCCGGGGCTGCAATTTTGCCCAGAGCCTAAATGATCCTGGAAGATGAGAACCCAGCACCGGCAGCCTGGACTTCGTGGCAGCCTGGAAACCCCTGACAATGAGCCCCGCAGGTCCCGCCTGGACTTCTGACCCGCAGGCCTGCGCAGCACCAAGTGGCTGGATGTGGCCGCATGGCCGTGCAGACCGATCCGTGTGCTCACAAAGATCTTCGTTTCCACAGGTGTCTCCTTCGGCTGTCCCTGCTAGCCCCGTAGACCATCAGTTTATAGACCAACGACAGCGCCGAGCATCGCCTTTGCCCGTCCCAGGTCCCCTCCGGGTGCCTACATCAACGCGGCTCCCAGTTTTCCCATCGCAGCCCCTAACTCGCGCAGCTCCCGGGCCTGCACAGGCCTCCGGCCGCCCCACCAGCGCAGTTATTGTGCGCTCTTGTGACGGGACTGGAGATACAGCGCGTGCCTCAGCACTTCGCAAAGGAGGGAAAGGACGCTGGGCCCCGCGTGGGGAGGTGCGGCCCCGCAGCCCGCTCTTGTGCATCTCCTGGCGCTGCTCCCCGCGTCTGCACTCGGTGCTCCTGCCACTCCCGGGCCCAGCTTCCGCCTCTAGCTCTGCGGTGTAGCCCAGCTGCTGATCACCCTGCGCATGCATCTCGGGCCTCGCCCCCGAACCAGTGGGGCACGGGGTGCCTCCTCGCTGCGCCCTTCCGAGCGCTCTCTTCAGCGGCCTTCCGCTTCTGGACTTGGTGACCTCCGCATCTCCTCCATTGCGGGCGTCTTCTCGGGTTCTCTGCTGCCTCCGGCTTTCTTCGTCCTCCTGGGGAATGATGCTGAGACTCAGGCCTCCCCGTGCCTGGCCTTGGCGTCTCCTGCCTGAGCCGTGGCCTCTCCAGCTCCTGGGCGCTTCTCTAGCGAGGCTCCGGGTCTGCTTATCCCACGCAGCCGCTGACGTACTCTGTCACCATGTCTACAGCTGTCCTTCAGGTTTCTCCTCAGACTCGCTCCACCTGCGGTCGTCTCCTAAGGGGAAGGGCGCCTTCGGCCCTGCAGCTACCGAGGCCCGAGCTTCAGGATCACGCCGGGCGCCTTCTCCTTGGAGGTGCACTGACCCGTAATCGCCACTCGGCTGGAACCCCTGGTCACCCCTGCTCTGCTCCTCCCAGGCTGCCAGGCCCTCTGCCCGGAAGGCAGCACCAAGCAGCCTCTGTGCACGGTGACCCGAGCCGAGCGCCGCACCACGGTGGCTCTGGTGCAGATGCGACCTCAGCTCTTCTTCACCAGGGCCGCCGGACGCTCCGTAGCAGCCTTGGCCACTGCGCCGGACGAAAGCGCCCCGCGAGGTCCGGCTCCAAGGCTCCTGTCCCTCTGCTGCGGCCGCCGTTCCCCCTCCTGTCCTGCTCAGGCACGATTGCCTCCCGAGCCCACTGACGCACACGCTGAAGCCTCCGGGCCTCAACCTGCCCAGAGCACAGCCACGCCAAACGCCTCCGCTGCTCCCTCCCTGCCCTGCCACGCTGCTGCTCACCCGCTCCTCGCCCCAGAGGCCTCTGCACACCGAGGGCTCCCCTGTTCCACCTCTCCTTAGCTTTGGTTCACAAGCACACTAATTCCCTAGCAGGGCGGTTCCTCTCTGATTGCCTCTCCGGATTATTCTGCTCTGATCTGTTCGCTGAGAAGCCTCACAGACTCCTCCTGGCCCTGGCGTAGGTAGCAGCTGAGCCTCGAATTCTCCTCCTGCGAGCTTCCTCAGCCGTTGTGCCTCATAGCACTGGCATCTCCCCTCTGCCTCGATTTCCTTTCTCCATTACCTTTACGCTTCTGCTAACCACGAGTGCTCTTTAGGACCTGGATGTGTTAGTCAAGCTGATTACGTAGACGGTCTCTGGATTACTGCTGGGATCAGGGCCACCAGCGCCCTGTGGATGAATCATTAGAGACAGAGAAGCGCGTCTTACCACTCCATTGGAAAAATGCCTACTTTTGTGTAGAAGATTTGTAAAACGAGTCCTTGGCGTTTTGCTTTCTGTTTGCTTGCGCAAGTGGTTCGCTGTCGCCCTGGGAGACATAAATAACAAATTAAAGGACACCAAATGTAAACGGAGCTTGCTACTTGTCTATTCACTCTGTTATTTTTTCTTTTAATTAATTAATTTTTTTATGTATTTGGTATAGGGTCACACTATACAGCTAGGACTTGACATGATCCTTCTACTTTCAGCCTCCCCACGCTGGGATAATGGGATTATGGGATTATGGGATTATGGGTGTGTGCAACCAAACCTGGACTTGGTTGGGTTGCTGGCTCAGCATCCCTGGGGGGCAGGACCAGTGCGGCATGTGATGCTGGGGATTAAACCCTGGGCAAGCAGGCGCTTAGTCAGCTGAGCTATCTCACCAGCCCCACTATGAGATTTTCAAATCCTTTCTCCTCATTTTTGTTCTTTCAAGTACTTCTTGGATTGACCAGATTTAATGCTTTTCTACTTTTCTTTGGACATTTACATTATATTTCTATTTTTGGCATATTAAATTAAAATTTATAAAATGCATAGTAAATTTAATGGAATGTAAGATTTTTTTTTCTAAGAGGGAGCTTAAATTTTAAACATTACTAAAATTATTTTAACACCATGTAAGTAAAACATTCTCTTTGTCGCTGAACTTGTTTTCAAAGGTATGAGCATGTAGTTTTTACCTCACCCTCACATTTCAGAAAAGCTAACTGCCTTAGAGTTCTAGTTCAACAGTTATGATTCTCTAATGATGAATAAATCTAATCTACTTCTAGGTTGTTACGGAGGGACTCACTCTGAAGTCTAGAGCCACTACAGTGCTTCATGCAGTTTGGCATCAGGAGGCCAGTAGGTCTGAGGTGAGTCTACCTCAGAAGGCCGAAGGACCCAAGGCAGAGGCGAAAGAGTGTGTGCCGGAAGCCAGGAGATGATGTCTAAGCTGACTGAAGAACGGAGCTCTGCTCCGAGGAAACGGAGCGCTCCGTCCTTCCTCAGTTCCCTCTTATATCCTTTAAGTGCTGAGTCAGCCTAGGGTGGGGTCTCCACGCCCGAGGGTGTAGGATTGCTTAGCCCTTTTAATTAAACTAATTAGTTAAGCTTTTAACTTGGCAAGTTGACACAATGAATCAGCCACCACCAGGATCTTGGTTTTTCTACAGTTTTAATATAATTTCCTGAGAAGACATGCTTTTTACGTTCACTGGAGCAGGGTTTGTGATTTGATTCCAGCTCTAGAATTCATGGTAGGCATCCCATGGACAGCTCTGCGTCTTCCTCTCCTTGCTCTCAGCGGACACTTCATTCCCCAGCCCCGTTTTTAAAAGAACTCCTACCAGGAAGTGCTGGACTTGTACTCTGTCCCCAGGTCTCCTAATCCTCAGATCGCTTCATCTCTCACTTCTGTGTCCATATTTCGCCCCGTACCATCAACTGCCTCTTTACCACCTCCTTTTCCACTTGGGTCTACACTGCGTTTAAGCCTGGTGAGTGGACATTTAAAAATCGCATCAAGGCTAAAGTACTTCGTTTTCTCCATTTGGTCAGCACGTTGAATCACACTGATTTTCTCATGTCAAAGGAAGACATTCTTCAGTTTAGTTTTATTTCATCTGTGTACTAGTATCACACTTTTTATAAGTTATAGTTGTGATTTGTTAAGGTTATGCGTATTTGGTGCATGACAAGTATCAGTTTGTAATTTCCTTTCTTTCTGGTAGTATCCTCATCTTATTTTCTTATTAAGTAAAGCCAGGCTCTTCGCGTGCTCTTTCACCTGAAATAGCTTACATAACATCAGCGTAATTTCATTCTAGGACATTTACAGAATTCATCCATGAGCATCCAGGCCTGGAATTTAGAGGAATTCTGATATTTAAATCATTTAATAGATACAAGTGCTCCTGTTTCCTATTTTATCTAGTACTTATTTTGGTAAACTGTAATTGTAAGAATTTTTTTTCTATTTTATCTGAGATGCACAATTAATTAGTATAGGAAAGTAAAAGGTGTAACATTCTCGTATTTTCCTTTTAGCAGCTTTTGTAACTATCCGTTTAAAATTTCTTGCGTTAATATTTATATTCTCTATTTTTCTTGACCAGAGTAACAAGAGGGCTATCTCTTCAAGTAAATATTATATAAAATAATTATAAATATTATTCAAATAAAATATTCAGTAGTTAAAGAAAATATATAACATGGTGATTTGCAGACACTGTACAGTGATTACAAGGGTCAAATTAATACATCCATGTCACCTATGGTTACCATATGTGTGTGTTCTAGGAATACTTAACGTTTGCTTTCTTATC
Source organism: Capromys pilorides (assembly GCA_004027915.1). NCBI lineage: Eukaryota > Metazoa > Chordata > Mammalia > Rodentia > Capromyidae > Capromys > Capromys pilorides. The sequence continues at coordinate 29,773 of PVKN010001713.1, forward strand.
AAATTTCAAGTAAACAATCCAGTATTAACAACAATGCAATATAGCATGTCTTCAGACTGTATTCTACGGTTGAAAGTCATGTGCCCATTTTCATTCTGGTGTTTCTTGGGTTACTATCATATATTTTACTTCTGGAGATGCCAAGACCCCCATGTGCTGCCATTGCTCTGGCTTCAGGTAGTGAGACGTGGAGTAATTTCAGAACAGAAACGGCTCTTGGGCTTTCTCGCTGTCTTTCCCACTTCCGCTCCTCTCAACCCCATTTCACCCACAGCCCCTCCCCCAGGTCTGCTTGCTACGCTCTCTTTTGCCTTTGTTTCTCCAAAAGTGTCTCTACCTTGTCTTTAATTTTGAATTTTTTTCTTTTTGCTATTCCTTACAATATTAGTAGTTCACTTAGGGGAGGGTTCTTAAAGTATCTCTATTTTTATAGTGACAGTCTGTTACTCTCTCTGCCCTACTCTATTCATTTTTTTGCATTTCTATTTCTCCCTTTGTGCTTTCTCTGGGTTATTCCCACTAATTGCTTCTCACTGTGTGAAAAGGGATTTTCATTAACTTTAACGCACAGCGGGAGAAGTCATCTGGAGCTCAGCAGGGAATGACTCGGTCCAAAAGGTTGGTTCTGCCAAGTTGGATGAAATAGTATGTGTCTTAGTTACTTTTTATTCGTTGCTGGGACAAATACTCGACACTCATGATGAAGGAAGGGAAGGTTTATTTAGCTCACAGTTCAGTCCATATTCAGCTGGCCCAAGGCTGAGTGGACCAGGGCAGAGGGCATCCAGTTCATGGTGGCGGAACAGCAGCAATCTCGACAGAGGCAACCAACCAACCAGGGCAGCAGAGAGCAACAGCGTGAGTCTGTCTCTCTGTCTCTGTTTATATTACATTCAGGCTCTCTGCCTTAGCCTATCCACCTTAGGCCACACCAATAATCCCAGCCGTACTCACACCGATAACCCCATCAGTACTAAAACACATAAGCCCAGTGGATCAAGAGTCAAGTAATTCAGCAGTACTCAGACCCATAGTCCCATCAGTACTGAAACACATAATCCCAGTGGATCATGACTCAAGTCTCAAACTCTAGAAGTCCCCGCCCCATGATTGCATGAGGCTTTGGGGGGACAACTAGACATAAACCATGACAGTATGAGTTCTGTTTACTCCTCTAGATTTTCTTTTGCAGAGGCACCGGTTGTACGTATATTGCTTCCCCTGTCCCTAGCTTCCATTTCAACCACTTCTCGACACTTTCCCGTTCATTCCTTAGCTCATTTTCTCTCTCCTGTGTGCTCTTCTGCCTTTCTTTGATGACCCTTGTTAAATTTTTCTGGCTCTTTTCCTTTGGCTCCATGGAACTAGGTGTTACCCCCTAACACAACAATCATTTCTCATCTTTTTCACAGACCAATGCTATTTATTTTTCATCAAAAATTTTTTTTTGTACAAAAGCAGCATTTCATAGCTAAAAATGAAAATAATTTAAAAAAAAAATTAAAGTGAGGGAATTTTGTGTATGGTCAGGCTGCTGAAATTGGATGAATTTATTTGTGAGCTTTTCTTTCTCTCTTTTTTTAATTGGTCCATAGTGCCCTGATGTAAATATACAATGTAGTTTTCTGTTAAAATTAAAAATGTTAGTAGTGAGATCCTGAACACCCTGTATACCCTTCTCTAAAATACAAAAAATAAAATAAATAAATAGATAAAATAGAATAAAATACAATAAAAATGTTTCTTAGATTTTTATAAAAGAATAAATAAATGAATGAACGAATAAACAAATAAAAATTATAGACGTGGTCCCTGGAGAAACTGCGTGGGACCCATTTGCTTTGCCCTCCGTTGCCCCTGAGGACCTTAACCGTTCTTCCTTTCCCTCACCACCCAGCCTCCAAGGGCGACTTTGTTCCTTCTGACATTCTCCTCTTCCTGCATGGTGGCTGCCTGCTGGTGACTGCTCCCTCGAACCCTGCACTTTAGCCCTCTCCTGGGGATTCTTGCACTTTATCTTTCTTCTGGGGCCCTCAGGTCAGCCCCACGTGGCCTCTCTTCCTTCTACCATGCCATTTCCCCAAGACTGCTCTTGTTTACTACACAAGACTTCTGTTGAGAGCATGACTCTCTTGGGCTTTGTGTTTTCTTTCATGTTTCCTTGTAGTAATTTGAAGATGAGGGTTTCTCTGTTGCTTAGCTATGTTGAAAGTGTGCATCTTCTATAGTATGGCTTTTTGCTTTTGTTGTTCTGCATTGCTTATGAGGCTTTATGTTAACCACAGTTATTTTTAGACGTCATTGTATTTGGGTCTTCAAAAGTTACATCTTTTCCTTATTTGTCTATATATTGAATATTTTTTAAAATCCAATTTGTGCTTTTGGCAAGTGTTATGGTTTATGTCTAGTCCCCCCAAAGCCTCATGCAATCATGGGGCGGGGACTTCTAGAGTTTGAGACTTGAGTCATGATCCACTGGGATTATGTGTTTTAGTACTGATGGGATTATGGATCTGAGTTGTTCTGGGATTATGGGTGTGGCCTAAGGTGGATAAGTTGAGGCAGAGAGCCTGAATGTAATATAAACAGAGACAGAGAGAAAGGCTCACACTGTTGCTCTCTGCTCCCCTGGTTGTTCTGTTGCCTCTGTCACCATATTGTTGCTGTTCCGCCGCCATGAACTGCTGCTCTCTGCCATGTGCCTCTCTGCCTTGGAGCCAGCCGAGTACGGACTGAAACCTCCAGTAACTGTGAGCTAAATAAGCCTTTCCTTCCTTCATTTTGGGTGTCGGGTATTTGTCCCAGCAATGAGAGAAGAGTAACTAAGACAGCAAGTTGTGAGTTTTCCATTATCTAAGTTAAATTTTTCTTTCACCCTATTGTTAAAATGACTTTCCATATTCTTCTAGCTTCTTGAGGTAAAGCCTGCTCAAACAAAATTGTTTTATTTTCCTCTGTGGTAGAATATACACCTAATGCTGTATGTTGTGTTACAGCCTTGAATGTGATCTCATTCCACACACTTTATTGTAACCCTTCTTCACATGCTGATCAAAACATTCTCTAGTCTCCTATGATTTCTTCTTTGGCCCGTGACTTATCCATAACCAACTTTTTATGTTTTCAAATACATAACTTGGAAAGGTGCTTTTTTTCTTCTATAACTGTCTTGTGGTGAAAGAATATATACTGTTTATGATTTTAAATATTTACAATTGCTGAAAATTTTATTTTATGACATAGTTTATGTTAATTTTCTTAAGTATTCTTGAAAACAGTTTATGTACACATGTCTTTTCTCATAATTTTTTTGAACAGTTTTTTTTTTTTGTGTGTGTGTGTGTTGGGTCTCACCATGCAGCTCAGAGTCATAGTGATCCTCCTGTTTTCTGCCTCCCTAGTGCTGGGATCATAGGAGTGTGCCACCACACCTGGGCTCCATCACTGGCTCAGGGCACCTGGGAGCAGGGCCAGCATGGCATGTGGTGCCAGGGATTGAACCTTGGCCCCTGTGCTTAGCTAAATAAGCTCTTAGTCTGCTGAGCCATCTCATCAGCCCTTCCCATAAGTTTTTTTTTTGTAGACATTCTGCAAGCTCTGTCGTTTAGTAAACACACAGCAGTACATAGCCGTTCTACCTGATTCTGATATTAGATTGCTTTCATTTGTTTTGATAATGGGAAGAGAGCCCACGGCAACACTTGGTGCTTGCCCTACATCTTCGTTTCTCTCTTTTTTAAAAAAAATCATGAAATACCTTATGTTTCCAAGGTAGGATGCAAAATTGCAATACTCCTGCTTCCTCACCATGAGCGATGGCTCCTATCAGGAGGTTCTCATCAGCAGGTCATGGAGACCGGAACCGATCCATCTCGCTGCCCTTCACAGGGAAGCCAACTCCTGCCTCTGACCTTGGGTTTTCTCCTTCAGCCATGTCTGACATTTATGTCGCTCCTTCTCCAGTTGTTCCCATCCCCATCTCTCTTCCCCCTTGTGTGTTGTATTACGACTTCATCTTTCCTGGGAACCTGTATTTCACTTTTCCTTTTGGATTATAGTTGCTATTCTCTACGTAGCTTTCATTTGCTAAACGTTTCGATTCCCGCTTCTCAGCCTCGCCACTCACATGCTGCAGGTGCTGAAGGCCCAGCTTCCCTCCTTACGGCTGTTCCCTTGCCTCTGGGAATTTCTCTCTGCCTTATCAGCTCCCAACACTTTAAAAATAAATATTAATTTAGCTGTGCAATTGGAAGTATTGGTCTGTGTTACTAAATTTCCTGTATCAGAAGTAAAATCTATAAATTGACATTTTGCCCTTAAAAAGTCTGTACTTACTTTATTTTTATTTTTTAAAAAATCTATTTATTTATTTATTTGGTAGAGAGTATCACTACTCAGCTCAGACTTGTAGTGATCCTCCTGTCTCATCCTCCCCAGCGCTTTGATTACAGTCGTATGCCACCTCACCTGGTTTTGGTGACCAGCATGACTAGGGCTGGCATGGCATGTGGTACCAGGCATTCAACCCAGGTCCTTGCGCTTGCTAGGCAGGTGCTCAGACTGACAGGCAATCTCCCCAGCCCTAGTCTGTGCTTATTTTAAACTTAAATACTCCAGTAAACCTTCTCATGAGAAGCACCTACTTCAGAACTTTAATTGTACAACAGCCACATAGACCACGTAGCTGTGTCATGGACTTGTAGCACTGAGGAAGGGAGGAAATGATGGTTTTGCATCATGTTCTCTTTGAGTTGCTCTAACAGGAGTCACCAATGAGAGCCACGAATCCTTTGATGATGTGGAGATGGAAGAAATGAAACTAGCACAACCAGACTTTAATTACCATGCTGTCACATTGAGAAGCCGGCAACAGGCCCAGTCATTCTCAGTTCTAATGACACGGCGCACACAGATGCATAGGTACAGGGAGGGGAGGTGCCTGCTCTTGGGCGCCTGGCATCTTAGTGCAGGAGGCACTGACGATGTGCTTTGATCTTGGCCCTCAGTGCCACAGTGTGGCTGCTGCTCTCGGCAGCAAGTGCAGCCTACAGTCACAAGTGTGACTGGAGACAAGTGTGTGCTTCTTGCGACAGGAGAGGTGGGAAGAGAAGCATATATGGCTCTGAAGATTCCCAGGAAGGTCCGTGTTGGGGAGCGGATGCTGGTGTCTGAGACATGCAAGCTGAGTTTTTAACATGCGTTCTTATTCCCACTGATAATGGGTGTCTCAGTGACTCTTCTCACGTTGCTGGGGCAAATACCCAACACCCAAGCTGAAGGAAGGAAAGGTTTATTTAGCTCACAGCTACTGGAGGTTTCAGTCCGTACTCAGCTGGCTCCAAGGCAGAGAGGCACAGGGCAGAGAGCAGCAGCTCACGGCGGTGGCAAAAAGCAAGAGAGCAAAGGGGAGGAGCAGCCGCAACAAGGCCAGCAGCGAGGAAGTTCGTCTCTCTGTCTCTCTTCAATTTCATTCAGGCTCTCTGTCCCAGGCTGGGGGAAGTACACACACCCATAATCCCAGCAGTGCAAAGACCCATAATCCCAGTGAATCCTGAGTTAATCACAAACTCTAAAAGTCCCCACCCCATGACTGCCTGAGGCTTTAGGGGACAACTAGAAACGAACTTCTAAACTTAGAGACTGCTGATGATCACACAATTCTGTGGGTACTCTGAAACTATTAAATCATGTACTTTCAGTGAGGGAGTTTTATGATATGTCAAATCTCCCTCAATACAGCTGTTTTAAAAATAGTTTTCCTGTCTGGGTATCCCTTAGGAGTCTTCAGTTTTTCTGGTTTCAATGTAAAGACCCCGAGGACTGCCAAATCTGCACAGGAACATGACTAAGAATGCCATCTTTTAGTTTAGAAATGCCATAGTTATAAGTTTATCTTTTACTTAGTAGCTGACTCCAAGCAGCTGTCAAGGTGGGAGGGGCTCTCCTTTCTTGGGGCACACGTGCTACCTTGCTGAGGAGCAGAGCGGGAGGTGGCGAGGCTGCTGAGGGGGTGTTGCACGGAGCAGCTGCCCACTGGAGAGGACTGCAGGGGAAACCTGGGTGAGGGCAAGGGGTGCACGGGAGCGGGGAGCAGGGGCTGAGGCGGCGAGAGAGCTGCCCCCAGGGAGCGCATAGGCGCCTGCCCAGCTCTGCAGAGGGCTGAGCGGCAGTCATGACTCGCTGTCATCGCTGCGTCAGGGCCACCTGCCAAGGGGCGTCCCGACGGAGCTGGGCACCTGCTCGCTCACTCGCCTCCTTGGTGGGATGGCACCGGAGAGAGCATAACGCAGGGCGCTGCGAAGGGCCACACAGTGCCGGGCACACAGAGCCCCTCGCAGCTAAAAGCCACTTCTTCTATCACGGCAGCCAAAGACCAAACACACAGGCAAACCGAGAATTTTTAAAAGTCCAGCGGGTGAGAAAATCTTACCGCACACGTCTCCTCCTCATCGAATGCGCCCATATGATTGATCACGTTCCGCCGGAGATGCGCTTTCGGAGGAGTAACTTTGACCGGGCTCGTCCAACCTGGAAACCAGAAACGCATTCCTGTGGGTTTCTTCTGTCATACACATTTTGTACCTGAGACTTAAACTAGATGGTGTTGATTTGGGATGGGTTAGTGATTTTTCTGGATTGTTTGTGCAGTGAACACAGAACAGTGCAGCAAATTTAATGCTAATACAAATGTAATAATCTATAGTAATTTACATAATTATATAATTATTGTGACTTACATGCTAATCCAATTATAACGGTGGGTAATTATTTGGTATTTTAAATTTGTTATTGGAAGAGACCTGTTGGGTACTGTAACCCTGAGAGACTAGTGACATACAATATTTTATAAAACCAGAAAATCGCCCTTTCGAAAGTACTGACCACACCATTAGTGGAACCTGAAGGGTGTGTAAAAGTGAGAAACGGTGCTTCTAATGTTGAGGCGCCCATGAGCAAGTGGAACATTGTGGCTTCTAAATAAACACTTTCAAGGTGATGCGGCAGTGACAACATCAGTGAAGCCCCAAGTTCGGGGAGGTGGGGGGCAGAAAAGAGATATCTCATCCAGCCAGATGGTCAGGAGTTAGGAGCATCTTCCTGAGGGTGACAGCTGATCTAATCTTGACAACTGAATGGGACATAAATTTCGAAAGGGGAAGTGGAGCAAGAGAAGTTGTCCAGGCAGGGACCTTGCGTGTGGGACAGCAGCTCAGCCTGTGGGCAGTGCGGCCCAGGTTAGAAAAGACAGGCTTTAGGTATGGCCAGACCAGGCCAGGGTAGGCAGGGCGTGGTGGAGAAGGAGACCACGGTCAGCGTAGGGAAGCCCTGGAACGAAGGCACGGATGGGCTGCCTGGGAAGGTTGTAATCCGCTAATGGTAATCTGGAAAATTACTGCGGGGTGCACGGGTGTCCCCATGCCTAAGGAGAGTAGCATTAGTCTAGTAGTTTCCACATGCTTTCCAGTCCTAGAGGGAAAGGAGGGGCTTTTGAATTTTGTCCTCAACTTTATAGATATACTCCACGAATTAATTGAACTTAGAAAATTGTAAATTTGGAAGTGAGTTGGGTAGCATATTCACATTAAAAGCTTGGGAAAGATAGATTACAAGAGGCGTGTAGGGCAGCTTGAGAGCTCCACATTGCTCTGGGGGTCCTACCTGGCAGATTCTGTATGCTTTTATGTATACCAGTGACCGCTGTGAGTTACTGGTCACCCTTCGGGGCCTTGTTTCCCTCACCTTTAATGACTGCTGTCAGGGTTGAAAGCCAGAACCAAAGACCACGAGGGAACAACACAGATACCGTTAAGTGTTCACCACGCCTTTTCATTCACCATTACTAGCTCTAGTGTTGCTACTTATAGTGTCAATATCATCATGTCCTTTAATAAAGAAGAGACAGTTCAGTCAATGTCTGACTCAGAAACTCAAGATAGAATCTGCACAGGGGACTGGCAAAAGGAGGCTAGGAAACCAGTGGATGAGGGATGGTACCCACGCTCACGAGGCCCGGGAGAGATTAGAAGGCCTCCGTATATCTTTGCCGACACTGGAGATAGAGGAGGCCCCCATGGGAAGGAAGTGGTGGCCTCCAAGAGCAGTTTGTTCCCTGGCTACAGTGAACCAGGAAATGCGTGCCTCAGGCCCAAGGAACTGAATTCTGTGGCAAGCTGAAAGATCTTGGCAGCCATTTTCCTCCAGAGCCTTTAGGCAAGAGCTGTGATTATCCCAGAATCTGCTGGCATTAGGGTGTAGCTAGAAGGCCCCAGTGTGGTGTGGCTCCCTTCAGACTTCTGACTCCGCCCACAAACTATGAACTAATTAATGTTTGAGCTGTTAGATCTGTGCCAGTCTACTGTAGTAGCCAGAAAAACTGATGCCAATGCAGAAGTGAGAGCCAAATGAACAAGGCAGAATGAAATCCCACGTAGTTTTGTTTTTGGAAAACCATGTGGATAACTGCTATTCATGACCCACCACAGAAGAGGAAATCCTCTATGCATGCATCACGGAAAAGCCACAGCATAAGGCCTGATAGTGTCCACCTTATTTGCTGTTATTCAATTAATTGCTTTGAAGAAGAAAAGAAGGAAAGCAATCTATAATTGTTGGTCAGAGGAGGAGAAAAGACACAGAACGAGGGATGACAGTTGTGTTATCAGAATAATCCCATTCAGGTCAAAGAATGATGTCCCTGCCCACAGCCAGTAGCAGTATCTGCTGCTGCAAAGCTGCCTCAAACCTCTGGTCATGTTTCAGTGGCTTAGAACAGCTGTTTCCTTATCATTCTGGTGCCAGGCCACATGATCAGGGGGCGAGCTCTGACTTCTGAGCCCACCCAGGGGAGGCACTGGATTGGGTCACACAGGCAGCACCCACACGGTAGCAAGGAGCAGCCCATGTTCTGGACATTGCTTTTGTTGAAACAAACTTGGAACCCACTGGATAAGCCCCAAAAGAAAACAGAGCTGAGGTGTGGCCTGCTGCAGACACAGAGCCTCCCCAAGTGCAGTACAAAGTGGGCAAGTGAGAGATCCCAGACCTCAGCTTATTCCTAGGAAGCACAAGAGTTGATTATCCAAATGGCCTCAGTTTCTTTGGAGCTGCACAAAGAACCCCAGTACCTATCTTAACAGTCCTGAGCTCTGCTGGTCTAGAACAGTGTAGTTTCACGGGGGAGAATGAGTTGCATTTTCCACTGGTAGAAACCTAGCTCATGCCCTGCACACCATGGGAAAAGCAGAATAAATTCACAACAGTTGTCTCTACTTGGATATGAAAGGAATCGGTAGAATCTCTGGCTGGTGTGTTAAGGAGAAGTCTCTTATTTATCAGGCCAGTTTGGGAAGACTTGAGCACATTCCTGTTTTGATGAATGCACAAACATCTACAAAGACAGCAAAATAAAAACTTAGGTAAAAATGTCCCATGGAGAGGAAAAAATTCTCAGAAAATTGTTCCAAAAGAAGAAGCCAGAACTTTCCTGAAAGATAATTCAAAATAACTGTCATGAAGGGTCTCACCAAGGTCAAGAGGATCAGAACCAATGGGAGAGAGATAGGAACACAAGAGTAGCAGGCGATCTCAACACCATTTTCAATAATACACACAGACCTGAGTTAAAAAAATCAACCAGGAACCAGAGCAGTTAAATGACATGTAGACCAAGTGGAGCCTACACACATGGATAGAAGGTTCCATCCAACAGCAGTATAATACCAATTCTTGAAAGGGACACACGGCTCATTCTCCAGAATATATCACGTATTAGACACAAAACAGGTTTCAACAACATTAAAACCAAATCCGCGCCTCGAATCTTTTGTGATCCCAATAGAATGAAGCTGGAAACCAATAACAGAGGGAGAAATGAGGAAATTCACCAGTAAGTCGAAATGACTGTGAAGGAATCTTCTTTATGTCAAAGAACAAAATCAGAGAATACCTCGCTACAAAATAAAATTGAAACACACTGTATCCAAACTCACAGGAGGTGGCAAAAGCAGAAGGAAGGGGAATTGCCTAGCAGTAAATAGCTACACTGAAGTAGAAGATTCCAAATAAACTGAAACTTATACCTCAAGGAGCTCAAGAAAGAAGAAAATAATACAAAAGTTAGAATAAGGAAGGAAATAAAGATGAGAGGATATACAAACCAAAATAGAATACAGAATCACAATGAAGATAGATCAGCAAATACAAGGGCTGGTTCTTTGAAAACATCGTCAGAACTGATGAGTATTTGGACAGAGATGGAGGAAAACAGAATCAAATAACTAAAATCAGAAATGAAAGAGAGGTCATTACAGGTGACTCTGCAGAAACAAAAAGGGCTACAGAGTAGTCTCAGCAATCGAGCAATGCTGAGTTGGGTACACTAGGTGAAAGGGACAAATTATTAGAAACACAACCTAGCAAAACTAAATCCTAAAGAAACAGAGACTATGAACTAACCTAGAACTACCTAAGGAGATTGAGGCAATAACACATATAGAAGATGAAACAAAAAACCCCTCGTAACCAAACTCCATGACCAGACAGTTTCACACATTTAAAGATTTAACACCAATTTCTCTTGTACTCTTTCTAAGAAAATTGAAGAGGTATTTCCGATTCATTTTGTGAGACCATTACAAAATGAAACCCAAACCAGAAAAAGATGCAAGAAAAAGATCCAAGCACTCCTGATGAACAGTGATGCAAAAATCCTAAACAAAATGCTAGAAGACTATTTAATAGCCCAGCAAAAGGATCATAAACCATGAGCAAAGAATGCAGGGGCTTGGGCTTGCTGCCCTGGCTGGGATATAAAATGATGCATTCCCATGGCAAAGAGTCTGACAGCGCTTAAAATGGCATGTTTTCTCCTTCACTTTCTTGCCTAGCACAGGGTTCCAAAGAGGAGCTGTGGATGGCAGGACAGCCTCTTGCATGAGGGCAGGCCAGGCGCCTTTGGCTGCAAACACACTTTTGCATAGGAAATGTTCCCAGGGCTGCCCTCTGGAAGCTGGCTCAGCACGTGGGCTCAGGCCCGAGGCTGTGCAGCAGAAGGCTCACAGAGAGTTAAGGTTCTGGAGGTGTCTGTGCAGGGTCCCCAGTGCTGTGTCCAGGACTGGGGCACTTTTTTTTTTAATGCAGGGATTGCTCCTCTTCAGCTCCTCTTCCTACTGGATCCCTACAATTACTTTCACCCACCTTATGAATTCATTTTAGCCCCTGTAGTCTCATAACCTTCAGAAGATTTTTTTCAAGGGGGTGACACAGAGAAGGAGGCTTGCTACAGGTACCAAAGTGATATGCAAATCCTCTTGTGGTAAAAACTGAGTGTGACTGTCTATAATATTTTAGCACAATACATGCAGCTGACACAAGCACTATATATCTGTATGTTATACACATTGTGTTGGGCACTGTTACGGTTTGTGTCTAGTTGTCCCCTCAAAGCCTCATACAGTCATGGGGCGGGGACTTCTAGAGTTTGAGACTAACTCATGATCCACTGGGATTATGTGTCCTCATACTGCTGGGATTATGGATCTTAGTATTGCTAGGGTTATGGGTGTGTGTACCTTCCCCAGCCTGGGGTGATAGCCTGAATGTAATGCAAGACAGACAGAGAAACAGACTCTCTCTGTTGCCCTGGTTGGTCTGTTGCCTCTGTCGCCATTTGTTGCTGTCCTACCACCATGAACCGGATGCTCTCTGCTTTGCTCCACTCAGCCTTGAGCCAGCCGAGTATGGACTGAAACCTCCAGTAGCTGTGAGCTAAATAAACCTTTCCTTCCTTCATTTTGGGTGTCGGGTATTTGTCTCAGCAACGAGAGAAGAGTAACTGAGAAAGGCACTTAACCTAACAAATCGTCTTTTTAAGCTAAATTTTGTTTTACAAGTAGGCTTAGTTATTTTATTATTCTTATTATAGTTTTCTTAAAATGTGTAATCAAATATAAAAATAATACTTTATCACTTATGCTAATTTTACTGCAAAAATTCTGTTTTCTTTTTTGAGACAGGACCTTGCTATACAGTTCAGGCTGGCCTTGAACCCACTAAGAAGCGCAGGCTGGCCTCCAACTCATGGTGATCTTGCTGCCTCAACCTCCCGAGTCCTGGCATTACAGGTATGTGCCACCATGCCCGACAAGTTATTCTAATTTTGGCGTCCATGACCTCCTCCCTCACTGGGGTGTTCAGGACTCATAAAGTCCATATCGCCTTCCTTACCTCCAAGTCTTGCTCTGATGGAACTGTCTGGTACTTTCCTGGAATTCCACCTCCTGTCCTGCTGCAGCTCTTGGGACAGGATTGTCTGCCTTTTCATTGTCGACTGAAACCCAGTGTCTGGTCTGGGAACTCTGCGCTGAGGCTTGACATCGCTGTAGTCCACCAGGCTGGGGATGGCTCTGCCAGTGCCGGGCTTCAGATCGGCATCACCGCCGGGACTCACGAACCGTGAACAGGGGTCTTCTAAGGGCACGTCATCCCGCAGCGGAAACAACGCATAGTGTGGGCCAAAGGGAGGTGGGTACGGGTGGTGGAGGTGATAGTCAGGCAGGACTGAAGGGGGGTACGGGTGAAACTTCAGAAAAGCAGGGCTGCCTTTCCTCTCAAATCTGCCAAAGTCATGTCTGTCCTCAAAGCCTTTCACAAATGGCATGTTCATTTTTCTCAAGAGATCGCAGTAGTGTGGGTAATCAATATTCTCAACAGCCTTTTTTCCTGAATAGATGAACTTTTCAGGGATACTTATCTTTCCAGGTTTGTGCTGAACCCCCACATCCATGGCCTTTCTCTTTGTAATTTTTCAAGTTGGTAAATTGGGTTCTGCCATTGGCTCTTTTCTCTTTAACTAAAAATTCCCGAGTTTCTAATAACTAAAGATTACAGCTAAAGTAGCATAAAATATCAATTCATCTTGCTAAATTTTGTAGAGAAGCATTTTTTTTAGGGTAAAAGTTTTTCTCCATCAAAGGCAGGATAGGACAGTAATAGAATAGATAAAGCAAAGCAGCTCTCTAGTTGCTTGGCAACAGCTAGAACTCTAATGCCTAGAGCAAAACATGCATGTCATAATGTAATTCTAAGGGAAAACGGAGACCCTTCTTTGCAGTAACAATTTCAGTACATTTTTATTTCTAATATTCCAGAGAACTGATATCTGTTTTAAAGATTTTCAGAAGTTGATATCTCATGGGTTAAATGGTATTTAATTAAGGAATACTGAGCAGCTGATCCACTGACAATATACTCTCTAACAACAAATATGTGATTATGATGAAATGTCTAGCTGCTATTTAACATTTCTTACCTAAGGGTTAAGCTTAAATGCACTGCCAAAACATGTATCATGCTAAAATTAGGTCGATGTATCTATTTTTCAATTAAAGCAACTCATAAATTATAGTCAAACACAAGGCTCATTTCCATGTTCTGAATTATTATTATTTTGATGCTACTATGATGTCTAGAATAAAAGCAATGAACATTTAAAAATTACTTCAGGAAACTACAGAAATTTACCAATTACTACCCCACATTGAAAGATCTCATTTCAATGGCTGATGTAGCAGTTCACTGAAAACTTATTTCTCAATAAACAATTTTACTTTACTTACAATAGCTACCAGAATGATTCCAAACACTGGAAAATGGGGAATCAAAGCTCATATCCCCCTTCATGAAGCAAATGTGTAAGTCATGCAGAGTTCCACAAGGGCCAGATACCCACAAGCAGAGCCAACTGTCCGACAGCGAGATTTGAGGACCTGGACATGAGCATGCCTGTGTTCCAGCTGCAGTCACTGGGATTTACAGATGCGCTGCTACTATGGAGGAAGTGTTACGTGCGTAGGCTGGCTTTGGAATCCCTGATCACGTAACATATTAAAAACACATGTAATATATTCAGTGACTGTCTAACTGTTCATAATCAATCACTTCATGACAAGGTGATGACCGAGCTCTTGTTAGGCACTGTCTTTATTTAATTGCTCAGACTTCCATGATTAATTTGCACCTGCTGTATATAATTTACATCTATGACAGATATTACTATTAAAAAACACCCAGAAGCAGAGGAGAGGCATTACTGTTTTCCCAGTTTCTCTATAACATCTTTTCTCTATAAATGCCTCTTTGGCTGATAGGTGCCTTTTTATGGTTCTTCTTCTTCTTCCTCTTCCTCTTTTTTTTTTTTTTTTTCCTTTTTTTCTGAACTGGGGATTGAACTCAGGCCTTTGTGCTTGCCAGGCAAGCACTTATTCTACTGAGCTATCTGTCCAGCACGCAAACCCTCACCCCCTTTTTTAAAATTTAGGCAACAAAAGATGATTTTCCAGGAGGGGACCTGCACACAATCAATTTCATCTATGGTCCTGTCTTCCATTCATCTTTTGAGCTTCTCCTCGAGACTAAAGGCATCACCTTTAATTGCTGCAAGGTGTGCACTGCGGTCGTCTTTGGGCAAACAAAGGCTGTGACCACACTAGTTGCTGATACTCCTAGACCCAGCCAAACTCTGAGGTTCGTGCACTACTCATAAATTCTGTGCGCTGCTCGGAGTTACCACCCAAAGTCCGTGAGTATGCAGCCAGTTTAGATACATGCCTGTAATCAAACACACTGGGAGGCTGAGGCAGGAGGATAGCAAGTTCAAACACAGTCCAGACAACTTAAGGGATGTAGCGAAAGCTTAACTCGAAGCTTATATAAAAAAATAAAAAAAAAGTAATAAACAAATAGGCTGGAGATGTAACTCTGGGTTCATCCCTTGGTTTTAGAATTGAATCATAGGAAAAAAAAAAAAAAAACCTTCCTTCAGCCCACAAATGTGATTCCAAGGTAAAAGCCTAGGCTCTGGGGCCCAGGGCTCCTCCCCAGGGTGCAGATTCTACTGTAAGATGTTTGTACCCTGCAGGGTTCCCTGGGAAGCGAAGTGCCTGGTTTGCAGTGCTACTGAACATGCAGCTCCAGGTGTGACAGTCCCTGCCTCGCAGCCGTCCTCTGGGTCTCTGGTTCCCAGCGGAAGTGCCATCGCGCCAGGGTGGAAGTCCCAGCGCGTGCACCCCGTCCACGCTTCCTGTTGGTGCCCTCCGACTTCCGGTGGCGGGTGGGCACGCGCCGCCTAACGACCGACCTTCTTTTCGGAGCATAGTCAGGCGGCTGTGGCGTGGGATGAAGGCCTCGGCCCCCCGCCTGGCGTGGCGGGGCTGGCGGCGGCCGGCCCGGGCCTTGGGCTGCCCACTCTCCCCCGCCATCATCCTCCTCTTCTCTGCCTTGCTGGTGTGGGCGCCCTCCTCAGGTGCGGAGCCGCGCTGCTGGGCAACTGCAGGGCCTGCTGGCAACTATTTCCGGTGTCAAGGGCTTTGGGTTCCTGCAATGAAGGGCTCATCCTCTAATACCTAGCAAGCACCACTGGACAATGCATAATGAACACAGAACAGAGCACGCAGACAACCCCAGATGGCGTTTTTACTTTAATGTCCTTAATAATTCCTCAGTTAAATTCATAGGCCTGTGGTCTGTACTTCAGTGGATTCTGTAAGGATGTATTGAGTACTTCACAATGAACACGCTTCCCAAGGCCTTCAAATATCCGTGATTGTGGAGCTCCATCTGTTGGTTTTCTATGTAAAATGCAGGAATCCACCTGGAGTTTAAATTTTGACAACTGGAGGACTGAAATATTTATGATATGAATGATATCTGAAGGGAGAAGGGCGCTTCAGGCCACTTCTTGTTTAACTAGAAAGATTTTTTTCTTTTTCTACTTTGTAGCTCCTCAAAAAATATAAATATAGAAGGAATGCGACAGTAGCCATGGGTGGAGAAAGGATAGAAATGCAGTGGTTGCAGGTTATAAAGTGTGCCAAATTCCAAGCATGCAGAATCCAAAGCTTATTCTAGGGAAATAGCCAGGAGCCTTTAGTTGTCCCATTAGAGAAAGATGGTTTTGAGTATGGGTCATGATCTTGTACCTAGATGGGACAGAACATGATTTTGCTTTGAAAGTTGACAGCTTTCTTTTGATCCGATAATCAGATCTCTGTGACTATGGGAAGTAGGCAAGCAGCCAGTAGGTTGACATGGAAACTATGACTAGTGAAGAAAAGATATTTATGGAGCTCCTTGAAGTTTATGCAGTATTCCCCTCACCTCCTCCAGGATTCTATAGAAATCATTGCAAATAAGGAAATAGTGGCTCCTAGAGTTTGGAGTGATTTTCCTAATTATTTGGACTTAAACTCAGGTTCTCTGACTTCTAACACAATGCCCTTTCCTCGGTCCTTTCCTTTTGTGCTGCTAGAGTTGTTTATGTGTGATGCTTACAGTACTGCGTTTTTACACAGCCCCTTCCACACGTGCTGTCTCTGCTGTCTGCCTACCACATCTGCTCTTTCCATTGCCAGTCAGGGGTACCAGGATGTATTTTACAATTATGATTGAGTAGGCACAAGATACAGTGTTGGATGTTGGCGTTCGTAAATTCACAAATGCTGATGCTTCCTTCAGTGGTTTTTATAGTCTAGTGAGGAAATTATGTATGTGTCTAAATATATTCGAAAGTATAATGAGTGTTATAAGTGAAGTGTGGGTGACATACCATGTTAGGTCAAAAATATGGATAAACGGGAGGTTGGGGGGTATTTTTTGGGATTTCAGTCTTGAAGATGATGAGATTGCATTGGAAAGTGTTGCATGGTGTTATGATAAAAGCCTCAGGGGAAAGAGCAGATAGATTAGATCCATTAGGCTGTGTGAAGGGGAGGAGTTTGGAAACCCCAAATCAGATGTTAGAGTAGATCGAATCATGGTTTTTCCCCTTGAGAGAAGATCAAACATACCGTGGTGCTATAGTATTTTTAATGTTTTGGAATATACAGTGGTGCAAACTGTTAATTATTTGTTTTACACAGGTGGATATTTGGGTCTATTGCCAAGAGGTTTTCGCTTGACTCAGGATCCAGTGAAAATCTTAGGATCATCGCATTTTCCAGGTATTCATGAATAGATCTTTAGGAATTTAAAGAAAGTTATGGCATTTACTGAATTCCTTTCTTTCTTTCTTTCTTTCTTTCTTTCTTTCTTTCTTTCTTTCTTTCTTTGTCTTTTTAAGACAGGGTCTTGCTATGCAATTCAGGCTGGCCTTGAGCCCACTTTTGTAGCCCAAGTTGGTCTCCAACTCACACTGATCCTCCTGCCTCAGCCTCCCAAGTACTTGAATTACAGGCGTGCGCCACCGTGCCCCACTTCACTGAATTTCTGACAGTCTTATCCAACTGATTAATATTCTTTAGTTAGTCTAGTTCCATAACATTCTATTTTTTCTGAAGAAGTGAGATGTTTATATATTCAGATTCATTAAGCAATGATTCTGTAATGCTTTAACTGGTGAAGTGCACAAAATAATTATTTGTAGAAGTTATAGATGCTATTTATATTTGCTTGTTATATAAGACTAGTTATACTATTAAATATGGACAGCTTAATTATGCTGACATTTTTCTAATAAGATCTCTATTCCATAAAGCTTTGTACTTATAAGATTTTATAAGTCATATGAGATGCAAGTGAAACTATTTTTGAACTTATAGAAGTAAATTCATTTACCACATAATTAATCCTTTAATGTATATAATTAAAATTGTTTTGTGTTGACATTTTTGGACAGCTATCACCACTATGTATTTTCATGTTTTCATCACCCTCACCTACTGACTGACCAATCCTTCTGCAGCCCATGAAAACTGTTGATCTGTTTCCTTTTTGTTTCCATTTATCTATTCAGGAATAAGTGAAACCATGCACTGTGTGTTCTTTTGAATCTGGGTTCTTTTACGTACTTTAATGTTTTTGAGCTTCGTTCATGCCCTAGAGTATATAAGAACTGCTTTCCTCTTTATGGCTGGGTGTTTTCCATTGTACCTGGATGCATATTTTCACTTCTTTTGGTTATAGAGTAGAATTAATAGCTAAGGTGTTAATTGTATGTTTAACGTTTTGAGGAACTGCAAGGCCATTTTTCAAAGAGTGTAAATAAATGGGGGCTCAGATGTCCCTACATCTACATCACTGCTTGATATTTTCACTTTTTTTTTTCAAGTTACAGAGTGCATGAAGTGGTGGTTTTTGAGTGGTGCTTTTCTAATGACTTGTGATGCTTCATGTGCATTGTGTCTATATTTGTACTGTATTCATGGAAATGCCTATTGAAATCCTTTGCCCCTTTCTTTCTTTCTTTCTTTCTTTCTTTCTTTCTTTCTTTCTTTCTTTCTTTCTTTCTTTCTTATTTAGTACAAGATCTACAGGGTCTCACTACACAGATCAAACTTGTAGTGAGCCTCCTGTTCCCAACCTCCCAAGTGTTGGGATTACAGGCACGAATCAGCATGCCTGGTCTCAATCTTCCTCTCAATGTGCGCCCCCAGGGGGCTGGCATGGCAGGCAGGCCTGGGTATTGAGCCCCTGACTCCTGTGCCTGTTTGCAGGTGCTTTATTCTGCTGAGCTATTTGGCTGGTGTCAATCCTAGTCTTAATGTTATGTCAGTGCTCTCTGGAAGCCAGGCCGGCACAGCCTGCTGCAGATCGAACCCCGGTCCCTGCGTCTGCCTAAGCAGGTGCTTTAATCCGCTGAGCTACCTGGCTGGCCCTCCTTTGCTTACTTCTGATTGGCTTTTGTTGTTGTTGTTCTTGAGTTGCAAATTTGTGTACATATTTCAGCTAGTAGATTTTTATCACATAAACAATTTTTAAATATTTTTTCCATAATTAGATTATTTTGGCTTTTTTAGTCTGCTTTTGAAATACACACATTTTAACTTTGATAAGGTATAATTTCTGTTTTTCTGATGCTTCTGATGTTGCATTTAAGAAGTTATTTCATAACAGTTATGAAGTTTTATTCTTTTGTTTTGTGATAAGTGTGGGTTTTTTTGATAAATATGTTTCATTTAGATGTTTTGATCCATTTTGGTGATCTTTATTGTGATGC
>PVKN010001714.1:0-48759 GCA_004027915.1 Capromys pilorides
ACACAAAAAAATCTCAATGTCACTGGCCGTTAGTTAAGTGCAAATTAAAACAACACTGAGATTTTATCTTACTCTTCCCACAAAGAAGAAGGTTACCATCAAGATCTCAATGAATAATAAAAGCTGGCAGGGCCACAGGGAAGAAGAGACCCTTCTACATAGCTAATGGGGTTTTGGGTGTATATGCTTTAAACAATTTATTTAACTGAAATGGACTTGCATTTGTTTCTGAAGTGACTTCCACTTATTTTGATATATCTTTTCCACATGGTGGTTTATAGGATCTTCAAGCCAATATAAATATTTTATAAATATTTGAATATTTTGGCATACACCTGCACAATACCTCAGCAATATCTTTCAGCAAGGAAAACACTGAAGAGTAAAAACTAAACACAATTACTAGGTACAGTGAAAATCCGCTGCAAATATTTCTGAGGTAAGAAGGTACCACATACCTGTTCAACTAAGAAAACCACCCTTACTTTCTCTTTGGCCTCCTGTTCTTTCTGATCATTTTCCTTGACACATTTCAGGAAGCTATCACAACTTTCTGAGTGTTTAATATGCTCAATATGCACATTAATCCTCTTGGCAAGTACCTTGCCTTTAACTTGCTTGTTTACAACAAAGCCAACAGCATGCTGGGTAATGTTGTAGACTCTTCCATTTTGCCATGGTAACATTTGTGAGGCATTGCTTTTTGCGAAGTATCCCTTCCTTTGATGTCTACAATGTCACCCCTTTTGTAGACTCATGTGTATGCGACCATAGGAACAACCCCATATTATCTAAAAGACCTGGAGAACATATACCGGGTTCTGCTCTTCTTGCCCTTTGTGTTTGCCATTTTGGCAAATTACTGGAAGGTGGCAGTTCTGGCCAAAAAGACGCTGGGATTTTAAACTAGTACAACCACTACATAAATCAGTGTGAAGATTTTTCAAAGAATAAAACTAGAAATTCCATTCAACCCAGCTCTTTGTTTTCTAATATCTTCCTGAAAAAGTTAAAGATGTTATATTCCGTTGATATATATTTATAAGAGCACATTTATAATGAGAAAATCTTGGACATTGCCTACATGCCCATCAACAGATAAATGGATAAAGAAAATAAGGTATTTTTACACACTGGACTTCTATTTGCTATAAAAAAGGATAAATTTCACAGGGTCAGGGAGATAGATAGCTCAGTAGAATAAAGGTCTTAAGTTTAATCCCCAGTACCGCAAAAAACAAAGGATAAATTTCCATCATTTGTAAGAAAATAGATGTACCTTGAGAACATAATGTTAAATTAAATAATTAAGACATGAAGCTTCAATACGTATGATTTCTCTTGTATAAAGACCTTAAAGAGGCTAGCCAGACAGCTCAGCACACTAAAGCACCTGCCTAGGCAGAGCCGAGCGGCCAGGGTTCCATCCCTGCCTTGCTGTGCTGCCACCCCCAGCTCCCCCACCCGAGGCGTGCTGAGACCACAGGTGAGACTGGACTGGGGGCGCGTGCCTATAATCCCAGTGCTTGAGAGGCTGAACACAGGCAGATCACTACGAGTCCAATTTGTGAAGTGAGACTCTGTAGACTCTGCACTAAATACATTTTTTTTAAAAAAAGAAAGAAATCTAAAGTGTAAGTAATTTCAAAAATAAAATGCAAGACAGATAACAGCAAGCAGGAAAATGAATGGTTTTTCAAATGAGAAGGGGAACAAGAGATGGAGGAGGGGTGAAGGGGTGGGTGAAGCTGCACGAAAAGAGCTAGAGTGTGTTACTTAGGTGCACCAACTCCTCACAATGACAGTAATCCTCATGTACTGTAACTATGAGCTAATGAAAGGTAAGATTTAAAAAACAGACTGAGGTAGCTAGAATGGAAACAAGCACTGAGCTGGCACAGAAGGGAAAAGGATGGAGTGTGTGCGCACTGACTGGAAGCAGACCGCGCCTCATCCGCAGTGAGTGCACTGGAAGCTGGGCTCAAGCATCCGCACTATTGCATCGGCTCTTTCAGCGGGCAGTTCCAGGAGGCTCAGAGGGGGCTCAGAGATACCAAACAGCCTCTTGCCCTCTCTGCCGAATGTCATGGTGCAGGGAGAGCACTAGTCCCACTTCTAAGTACCCAGTACATGCCAGCAATAGCAGCAGGACTTAGGAGACAAGGAAACAGAGATACTGACTGTCCTCACGCCTCACACTGAGAAACACAAATAGAAAGGCACAGGGTTGTCAGAGCACTTTTTCCTCACGCACCCACCCGCCAACACATTCCTGACTGGTTTCTGAAGGCAAATATTATATAGATGTACGGTATTTATTAGATAAAGAAAAGTAATCATTATTTCTATGTATTCTGAAGAAAGGAATGAAAAGAAGTGAGAGGTTGTGACTCATCATTACCTCAGCAAGTATTTTCCATGTTTACTTCAAAGCTTCCAGCACCTTCCTGCCGCTACTCTGATGGCTAAAGCCACTTGATGCAAGAAAGTCACCTCCGAGCACGCAGAGGCCTTTGGCAGCCCGCCAGAGCCCAGTGTGGGAGTCAAGGCCGCTTCGGATGCAGGATTGTTTTGCCACTGCTGCAGTCCTTTGTGACTGCTGTGTCAGAACATTTCAGATGCTTTGAAATTCAGAACATGTTCCCTTCCTCAGGGCAAACATTGTGTGGCCGACGCAAGCTTTGACAGCCACTCTTTCTTCCATCCTCTACACTTAGACGGCAACTCACTTCCCAGTTTGATCTTCCTGCTTTGCTTTGGGGCCAGTGAGCTCCCAACAAGTCTTGTACGTAGGCTGCTCTTTCTAACCCACCTAACTGCTAAGTGCTGGTTCGTACCGCAAGAGGAATGTGTCTTCTTTTCTTGCTGTCTTTGTCTTTGGATGGCAGCTGAAAACCAGCCCTTATAGCATCAGAAGTTGGAAAGCTTTACCATGCTAAGGATGAATGACTCTGTTAGCTTTCACTTACTGGTTTTCAGTGGCAGTGAGGGGGACAGCAGATGTAGACAGATGTAGTCATATCTGCACTGATGCTTTTGTGATCATTACATTTATCGTATTATTGTCATCTCTCTTGTGTTCTTTCCTCTTGTAGTATTTTTGGACAAGGTGGTATTCTTATGAGACTAACCACAGAGCCTTTATCACCCTGAAAGCTATTTAAGCTCAAATATCCCTTTACTTCCTTCTAGACTCATGGATCATTTAGACAATGATTTTTAGCTCTTTTTAGAGTCATAGATTAAGCCATATAGAGCATGCCTGGGCTTCATAAGGATCCAGCTAAGGAGACTCCATGGCACTTATCTTCCTCTACTCAGATTCCCTAACACTTGTCAAGCTAAATCTGCTACATTCTCCCTGACATCTGATACTAATAGCCTGAGAAGCAGCAACATCTTGCAAACAGACATCTTGTCAGTGTAAATCAGGTCAAGGAAATGTAAAAAGCAAGAGAATCATGAAAGTGATGGAAAAATATGAATCTCTTTCAATATCTCTATCCAGGCACCGCCAGTCCATGTCAATCTCCCACAGAAAACTTTTTTCAAAATTGCATGAAAATCCCACTTAGAATTTTTCAGCCTCCATTGATGGCTGTAACTGGGGTTTCTAACTCCAGGTAATACCAACCTGTAGCTCTGCTAACTTTGGCTAAGCCTGTAAAGATAACAGGAAGGTAGCAATAAGTCCCTGTAGCCTTCCAGTGTGGCCTGCCCTGTGGTTCTTCTGCCACTTTACTACCAAGTGCAACTGCTTTAAGGTAATTGTGAACCAAGAAACAGGATCCAAATGATCCACCATCCGACTTCAAACTATAGTCCATAACTATTCCATGAAACCCTAGGTAAATTAAAGGGAAATGCTATAGAGCCTTTGACAATTTTCCCATCAAGGTAGAATCTCTGTCCTCCACCTTTGAATCTGTATCTGAATCTGGGGAGGTTGCAACCTAACTACAACTCTGAAAGAATGTGGAAGAACACAGATTGAAGGCTTCTTACCTATTAAGATACAAACTCCAACTTCATCCTGTTTGAAAGTCTAGGTCACATGGAGAGGCCACTGGTGGCTGCTCTGGCAAACGGTAGTGGCTAAGGTCCAGTGTGACAGCCTGCCCCCACTGTCCCCACGTGAGGGAAGCTGCTTCCCTGTGGCTCCAGCCCCAGCCCAAAGTCATTTCTTCTCATCAAGCGGTCAGACATGGCATTTTCACCATGCCTTGTCTGGAATTCTGACCCAAGTATCCATCAACACAATAAAATGGTTAAGCATCTAAGTTCTGCGTTAATTTATAAGTAGCAACAGTAAGCGCTGAAAATAGTATGCTGTGGTGCATAAAATTTCAGTTCTACCCTCAACATGAAGTTAGCAAGCTACTTATCCTCTCTGAAACTGGAAATAAGACTTCTAGCAGAGGTTTTGTGAGGAAGCAACTAATACATATGGAAATAGTGCCTGTTCCCTTTCTCCTGTGCCACTCTTCCCTATCCTTGGTTATGATGATCCAATTACTGTCAACAGTGCTAATGAAACAAATCTATTATCACTGATCTGAAACCTAATCTAGTCCCAGAAATTAAGAACAACTGAAGGGAATGCTTTTTCCTACAGAGGATTAAATGATGGAGGTGGCTCCACACTTCATGGCCAACAGACAAGTGAAAATTTGATGTGTTAAAATTTACATCATTGTTAGAATAAGAAGCCATCTGCCTAGGGTCTCTACTGGATTGTAATCCTTCTTAAATTTCATGACACATGTAAATTTGCTAAAATGTAGATTTTTTAATTCCCTGGATCCTGGGAGAAAATCTGAGGTCCCTCACTGCTCATGGCTCTTAATCCCTACCTGTACCACTGACAAGTCACTTGCTCTGGCCGGACTTGAGAAGGCACTTAATGCACTGAAGTCCAACACCATCTGGACTAACAAGTCCTAAAGAACCCTACAAAAGGCTTATAATAATCGCTCCATGAGGAATTCTGCCTTCCCACCCTGTAACGGTCCACCCTCAGCTTCCTCAAGTTAGCAACGTGGGACTGGTGGCTGCAGACGCAGACTCTGCCTCCCTGAAAGGTCAGCTCACCCAGCTCCAGCATGGGCACAGTCACCCCCATCTGCAGCCTTCAGCTAAGAAGGCGTCATCATCCTCAGGCAGCTTCTCACAGAGTCAACAGGACCATCTGTAAAAGAGAAAACTGCTCTATCACAGTTGAGAGGAGCTGAAGAACAGGTCTGGTTGCAGCATGACAGTGTGGATCTACCAGCCTCAGGCTAGCAGAGATTAGCTTCCCACATGGGTGCAGCCACTGAGCAGCACAATGCCACACCTAGTGCAGTGTTACCTGGGCTGATGGGTGGTAGCTATTTGAGAAACTAGATTTAAATGAGACAAGGGCTGAAGGTATGGTACAAAACTGCAAGCTCAGTGATGATAGCTCTTCTTTTACATAAACTTCAGATACTGATTATGGATCAGGGAGAAATGGGGCTGCTACTGGAAGAAATATATGGAAATATATTTGTACTATGTTATGAGCGGTCTGCTATGTACTTTCTCCACATGCTTCTTTGCAATACTGTTAAGACATTCTAGAGCAGAGACTCTTAACCTGGTTTTGCAGATGAGGAAACTTAAGGCCCAAAGGGGAACTAAATTTACCCAAGTTCAGACAGGGGGAAGGGATGCAACAGGCAGCAAGGTGGATACGTCTAACTCTAAACCTATAGTTTCTCCTTTCGTACCTCTTGTTTCCAGCTAGAGCACATCATTGGTGTGTTATGTCTGTTTGTGAACTCATGCAGATTGGATGGACCGGCTGATTTGTGAGCAAATTAGTTGGTAGTGCTGACCAAGCCAGCACACAATTTCCCAGCAGATGTTTATGAGTTCAATTTGGCCTATAATTGATGTGGCTTTGGTTCTCGGGGCAGGTTGTGCAATAGTAGAATGATAGTCCTCCTACATTTCACTGGATTCCACTGCTTAAAGCTTTGCTAAACAGGCGCACTTACCTGTTGGCTTAGGTTTGAGACAGAGATTCTAAGGAAAGGCAGAAAACCTAGAGGCATGCTAAGACTGGGAATATGAATGGTTTTCAATCTTTTCATTCTAAGTTTGGGTCATAAAATATTCTCATTAAAGACCATGGCTAAATGTTGATGTCTGAGCCAGCAAAGGGGAAAGGAACAATGTGATCCCAGAAATGAATAGAAAGCTTATGAAAGTTGGATGCAAGATGTCAGCTTGTTGCAAAACCTCTCTTGACAAGGAGGAATGGGGCGGCAGATGGCTTTATTTATACAAGGATCATGTGTGGGTCTTTCGCTTGCTTGCAGCCTTCGATTTCAAGGAACAGATTCAAGCTGCAAGGAGCGGAAGGGACAGAAGCACTTTCTAGAATGCAGTAGCTGCAAATATAACTGAGTCACCTAGAACCAACAAGGTGTAGGAGCGGTACACCCCTCTGTCCATTGTCCACCCAGCTCTCCCTCTCCCTCCCTGAGATCATGCAGCATAAATGTGGAACTGTGTGCTGCCATGAGGCTGGCTCTAGCTGCGACCACACCTCATGGCTTTCCTGCCCACTGTCCTTCTGCAGCATCCAGAACTCCTGGATCAAGTTCTGGGAAAGAACTTGATGTTTAACTCTCGGATAATTGTGACCGAAAGCTGAAGTCACCACATAGAAACATTACTCTGTCCTTTCAGAGTCTGCAGTGAGAAAAGGACCTGAGGAGGCACTCAGCAAGGAGTATGGCCTTAGCAATTTCTCCCAGTATAATTACTACATATGCAAGGGGATGTGATGGAAATAGCCAAGACAGGATGTAAAGAAGCCTAAACAGAATGAAAAGATTAAACCCAAAATACTCCTTCAAGGGCTGGGGAGATAGCTCGGTGATCTAGGTGCCTGCCAGGCAAGTGCAAGTTCCCAAGTTCGATCCCTGGTACTGCATGCCAAGCCCCCAGAACCCCATCCCCACCTTGCTGACCCCAAAACAGGGCGTGGTGAGGCACATCTAGAATCTAGGCACTGGGGAGACTCAGAGAAGAAGACCACTGTGAGTCTGAACTGCTTAATGAGACCTTGTATCAAATACTTTTTTAAAAAACAAAATACTCCCTCAAGCTTGCCTTCTATAGTTTTACTCCTCTTTCATATAAACTATATTGTTTATATAAACTATATTTCATATACACAGTTCACATGCCACAGCTCTCAGACGCTGATCTAGGTTTCTGAGTTATAAAACGAGGATTAATAAAATCAGTAACATGGCAGTCTTTCTCTCGCTGCCTAGAACTGGGAGCGCCTGCTCTGCGCCAGGCCCTGTGCTTAGCTCTGGAGACGTGGACTGTACACTGCAAGCGGTGTCAGGAGAAATCCACTAGCTCAAACAGATAATTCTACTTCCAAGTTTCTCAGTGTCATGCTATTATTGAGGCGTGGGAAAGCCCCGTGTGTGGGAAATGATTCCGGCCTCTGCGCTCAGCGGCAGCTGAACGCGCTGTCGGTGGCTGGGCCAGGTTGGAAGCGGTGGGCTGGGGGCTGCGCTGGTGCGAGGCCCTCCTGGCCCCTCCCAGATCTCCACCGCAGGGCTGCCACGACCTGAGGGGCTCTCCTGGGCAGCAGGCCCCTCAGTGAAGCTCTTCCGTGTTTGAGTCACTAACCAGGCACCGGAACTCCTGCCACAGTGGACCAAAATTAGCTTTTCCTCCTACCAGCTGCTGGTGTAGGGTTACTTCATCCCTGGGACGCAGAAAGTGACTAAGAAGTGGTCAGCTGGCACCGCATTCCCTATGACACAGCAATGGGACTCCAACATAAGGAACCCAGAATCAGCTCAAAATCTTCTGGGCTGAGAACTCGGGAACAGGCATCCTGAGTAATCTCCAGGGCGATCTTCTGGGTGCAGTGTTTCAACCCCACTGCTTTATTTCATTAGAAACATCTCAAGCGAGGTCCTGCCATAGCCACTCCCCGCATAGAGGAATTAGAGAAGACTGTCCCCGAAGTCACGTTCCAGTTGCGTTAAATGCGTTTACCAGTGAGGAATGCAGATCAGAGAATTCTAGGTGAAGAAGGGAAAGAGGAGGTCTACAGACTCAAAAGTTATGCAGACAATGAGGAGGCAGAGAATAGACCCCGCCAATACGAGGGTTTATAGGAAAAGCGGAAGGTTATGCAACTGCAGCAGACTGGGACGGGCTATGCAGGAAAGCTAAAAGAAAAGCAGCTTCAAAAAGCTCAAGGGGTCCCTTAGAACAGTTTCTCTAACTTGTGTGTTTCTTTAATATCTTTTCTCTGAAATTTTCTTTTCCTCCCACTGGGCTGACCAGTGAAAGGCCCCTAAGATCTCAAAGGAACTGCTTATCCAAATATATATGTATGTATATGTATATATATAATATATATATACATACATATATGTATTTGAAATGGAAATGGAAGGCCCAGAGCCGGCTGCATCTAACGGCGCTCATCTGAGGGAGACGTCGACCGCACCCTGGTCTGTTGGCAGCCCAGGCCGTCTTCGCAGAGCACAAGTGAGCCAAGGGAAGAGCAGTCTGCCCCTCTACCACCCCTGCAAAGATGGAGCAGATGGTCTCCCGCCTTGGCAGGAGGCCTGGCGCTGAGGTCCAGGAACTGCTTTGCCTGCCTGTAAGGGAGAAGAGGATGGGAGTCTCCCGAGACCTCCCTCCGCTGCCAGGAATGTCAGCTGACCTTACCCCAAGCTTCCCTCCGCCTACCTCCCTCCCACAACTTGGCATTTCCATGCCTAAAATCTTCCACACATCCACATGCAGTGTTAGGCTAAGGGCAAAACCCACACCCAAAAATGTCCTTTCTTTGCTTTGCTTTATATATTTTTTTCTCCCTTTTTTCTTTTAATGTCAACAGCAACAATTTCCCTCTAAAATAGTCACCTGAGGTGTGATTGATAGGAAATCACTACTTGTCATTTCCGGCTCCATGGGAAATGCCAGTCCGTCAAACTTAACTAAGCCCTTTATTTCCTATATTTGCTCTTTTCTGAATTGGGTCCTGTCAGCCTCACATTTGAGGAACAGCAGAAAGCCTGTGTCCTGTGGCATTTTTCATACAGCAGTTCCTCCAGCCTAAGGGATCCAATTTCCAGTTCTTTTTGTTCTCTCCCTTTGAAAAGACAGCCCTCCCAGAGCTGTGCAGGTAAAATTTAGAACAAAGAGTAAGGCTTAACGTTCTGCTTTTCCCTCTTGGTTCCTTCTCTAGCTACCTCCTCCACCCAGCAACACCCAAGCAGCACAGGTTTCCTAAGAGAGGCGAACAATTTTCTGAGGGCCCAACATTTTCTTTCTCATACTTACAAGATGTTCAGGAACTACTTTTAGGGTTGCAAATGTAGTTCCCCACAACCTGAAGGTGCTCCTTTGCACCTCCCAAGGCTAACATGCAGGAGAGAAGCTTTGAGATCGAGAAGACTGAAAATTAAATTCTGCATCTCCTAGATACCAGCTGCTTCACCTTGATCAATTTGCTTCCCTAATGAGGCCTCTGTTTTCTTCTCTGTAATACTGAAGTGATAAAAACATCTGTCTAATTTTAAAGTGAAAAGTAAATATACAGTGATTGTGGCAGATACTGTTGGTTGCCTTTTCCAATTTGATTATCTCTTGGCACCTTCTGGAAGAACTTAATATGCTCCTGGTCTCCCTTTCAGCTAGAGGTAGCCAGATGACACAGCTCTGGGAAGTGTTACATAAGCACAAGTCTAAGGAAGTTTCCTGCAAATTTTTCTGCTGAGAGAAAGAGAGGGGGCAGGGGAGAGACTACAGGCTTTCTTTTCTTTCTCCAGTTCCTGGCACTTGGCAGCTGCAGGTAACAGTGCAGTTATGGCAAAGTCCAAGAACCACCCCACGCACAACCAGTCCTGAAATGGCACAGAAATATCATCAATAAACCTTGGTCACAAACATCTGAATCTCTGAACAGGGTGGATCCCAAGTTCCTTAGGAACCCGCATTTTGCCAAGAAGCACAAGAAGGGCTTCAAGAAGATGCAAGCAAACAATGCCAAGGCCATGAGTGTTATCAAAGTCCTCATCAGACCCAAGGAGGTCAAGTCCAAGATCATCCCAAAGGGTAAACCACAGGCTCCCTCAACTTGCCTGTGTTGCCCACCCCAAGCTTGGGAAGCGTATCTGTGCCCTCATTGCCAAGGGTCGCAGGCCTCGCCAGCCAAAGGCCCAGCTCCAGCCAAGGCCCAGGCTCCAGCTTCTGCTCCAGCCCAGGTCCCCAAATGTTCCCAGGCCCCTGTGAAGGGTCCACAGTAAAAACCTTTTATCTGCTGATGTAAAAACAGAAGGGCTGGTGTGACCCCCGAGGTGCCATCTGTGGGGGGCTGGTGACTTCCTGTGCTCTTTTTACGGGTTGGGGGGGGGTGAAGCTGACTGTTTTCCTTTTTTTTTTCTTCCAGCTTTGAACAAGATTCTTCTTTCTGGAGCTGAGGAGCGGTCTGTGGCCAACAGGATCTCCCAGCCATGAGCTCTAACAGCAAGTCCTGAGGGGATGGCAGTGTACAGTCCAGAGTTCTCATGATACAGAAAACAATGGCATCTCTGTATTGAAGCCACTTCAAGTTTAATTTTGTCTTTCTTGATACAAAATGGTGTTCCCTTTGTATAGACAGGGGGCATCTTAAGAAGCTGCAGAGTCACTGGTCTTTTACAGACTTGAGTTCTGTCCTCATGTCTTTCCTCTGTGCTGTCTCCTATGTCAAATCCCAAGCTTAATATGAATGCCGTAATGTTAGATAGTTTATATTTAGTGTTGGTTCTGGGCCCCCAAATATAGATGCAAAGTAGCTTTTGCAGCTGCTAACACGTGCCTTGCTTGCACTCTCCTAGGTCAACAAAAATCAGGCCAACTGATTTTACCCCACAGGAATCTTTTACTGCCTCTTTTACTGCGCAACTACTCTGTTCTTAACTCCCTGCCTACCGGCACCCTCTTCCCTCAGATTTTCTCCACCTTCCTGTACCTTCTTCACAGTCATTTTCTGATATATTCAGCCACAGTCAGGAGAGAGAATAGGGACCTGGCTGCCTCATTCCACAGTTATGATGAGCAGACAGACAAACACGGCTGGCAGAGGGAGCCTCTGGAAAGGAGGCTGAGGAGTTTGCTTAATCAGCAATAAAAAATGAGAGCTCTGCAGGAAAGAGGTACGACAGCAGCCGAAGCTTGGATTATGGCTGCGGTAGGCACAGAACCAGAAGGCAGGAGGGCAAAGACCACCTACGGACGACCCTGTAACTAGTAAGGAAAGGCAGCCCAGGCACATACTGGGGAAAAAGACAGGAAACAGTGCGGGGGGCGGCCCTAAAATTCCACAAAGTGTCTGGCCAGGCCGACAAGGGCTTCACTTGGCCAGAACCTTGGAATGAGTCCACCTGCCAAATTCTTTGTTCTGGGCCAGCTAGGTGACCAGGCAGGCAGGCAGGCAGTGAGGGCTGAGAAGGCAGGCTCCACCCCAGCCTGGGGCCCAGGTCCTAGGGGTGTCGCAGCAGTCCTAGAGAGCCCTTCCTCTCTTCTTGGGCAAATTGCGACACCTGCTGGCCGAGAATGGGGAAAACCCGAGCTTTCCTTCAGAAAGTTGCCGCGCGCTGTCGCAGCACGAGCGCGCCACCTGCAGCTAGGTTGGGGGGAACACACAGATGAGCATCTCTGCGGCGCTGCGGCCACGCTCAGCTTCGGCTCCCCGCTGCCACATTTGCCAGGTCCTGGGGAGATAATGGAAGTAAAAGAGGCTCAACCAAGGTGGCAGCGGAGCACTGACAGACAGGGGGCGGGCGCGGAAAGATGGGACCTCCCCGGTGGCAGCTGCTTCTTCATGGCCTGGAAAAGTAAACAAATCGTTTTCTTCTATTGTCGTTATTGCTGTTGATTTTTTTTTGCAAAAGAAATGTTTTATTTTTATTCTACTTACCTTAGAGTTCTCTGTATGAGAACTTCAACGAGACAGATTTGTTAAAGGAATAAACATGATTTTTCAGCAATTTCCTGAGCCTTTGCATGCGCTAACTACCATACTACCAGAAATACACAGTAAATACACAGCCCGCAGAAACACAGGAACCCTCCTCATCCTTTTCCATGGGAGATGCTTCCATGAACCATAGTGGGCTCCTGAAATCACGTGTAACTTAAAAACATGTCGCTCACTTCCTAGGGTTGCTTGTTGCGTCGGTTCAGACCGCTAAGCTATATCGTCAGCCCTCAATGGCATACATAAGGAACTCCTGTATAGACTATGCTTTTCCTATATAAAAATACTATGATATGATTTAATTATATATTAGGTACAATAAGAGACTAATGACAATAACCAAAAATAAAGTAGACCAATTATAACTATATACTGTACCAAATGCTATTTGTAACACAGGAATTGTTTATTCCTGGAATTCTCCATTTAACAATTTCAGACCACAACTGTCCACTGGAAAGAAAAATCTCAGAAAGAAAAGCCACAGATAAAGCGACCTCTGCCTAGTGTGGTGGGTTGCTTAGATTTCAGACTCACTCAGGTAATTTCTTTGTGAATTAGTAACAGGGAATTCAAGACTACTCAGTAATTTAAAAATTACAACCTTAAGCCCACATGTCCAGGAAATTCCCCCTGAGGTTGATGAGTTCTTTTTATAACTGCTCTTGGTAATAGGACATAGCATTTGTGTGGATCAAAAGCTGACAACCTCAGAATGTGTTGAATTGTACTAACCTAAGTCAAAGTGATTCATGTTGATGTATATGTACGTATAGGTGATAATGAAGTTTAGGCCTGACTACCTGTTGAACCATATAGGAACGTAGTTAATGATTTCATTCTGCTAAAAATTGGAGAAAGTTTGTTTAGACCTTGTGCTCAATCTATTGTCTAGTTAACTTGTAAATCGTGCCTGTATACATTGGTAGGTTACAAATGATTAACTTTAAAAATCAGTAGGTATGAAGTGGAAAGTAGCTTCTGTATAAAAACCCTGCTCTCTGTCACTCAGCGCGCTTCTCTGTCTTCTTTCCTGCATGAGTTGAAGTCAGGAAGGTCCTGAGCTCGGTATTAAAGGCTCAATTTAAATTCTAATTTGGACTCTGGTCTGGCCTCTGTTTCAGAACCCATAACACCTAGAGATAGCAATGTTGGTAGAAAAAAACAAGAGTAAACTGCAGCTCCAGTCTAGGCAGAGATACGCGTGCGGACCACAGGTGCTGACCACAGTGCCAAACCTCCTTCCTCCAGTCTGGGCTGTCATGGCCCCTGGTGGTGAGGAGCCTGTCTCTTACCCTCCTGCTAGTTATTTAAAGCCCTTACCTGGCCCTCCATGCTTCACAAGCCCCAGCCGCCATAGGACCAGTGAGATGCTCAAAGGTTTCAAATCCAGCCATCTTCACTGACTGTGGGCTCCTGAACAAGTATCCAAGCATCACCAAACTGAGCCATGTTCTTCCGTACAGTAAGGATGACAGCACCCAGTGCCGGGAGGTTTCTATGAGGACTAAATTCAGCGGGAGAGGAGGGTCTGACTGTGGTGGTTGATCTTCACTTTCAGTTGGATTGATTCAAACGCACCGAGGACATCAGTGAAGCACACACTTCCGGGTGTTTCTTTGGAGTATTCCCAGAGAGAACTGGTTCAGCAAACTTAGGGAAGAGACCAGCCTTGTACTTGAGCATGACAGCAGAGCAGCATGGGGACCCAGATGGAGCGGAGGAGGAAGCCCTGTAGCGCAGGAAGCGGCTCCCTTTCTGCTTCTGGTCATCATGGTGAAAGGAACAGCTTCACGTTCCCAGGCCCTGTCACCCTGATGCACTGCTCCACCCCAGCCTTAAGGCAATAAAACAGCTGACCATAAGCTGAAGCCTCATACACTTCCCTTTCTCCAGGTTGTTTCTCTTTGTATTTAGTTACAGCTACAGAAAGCTAAGCTACCGATAAACTTGTGCTGGGCCGGCGACATAGCTCAGCAGATTAAGCATCTCCCTAGGCAAGCGCAGGGAGCAGGGTTCCATCCCTAGCACTGCATGCTGCACTGGCCCCGCCCTCGCACACATTGAGCCTGCCACCGAGTCTGGCTGGTGGTGCAGGCCTGTAATTCCAGCGCTGAGGAGGCAGAAAACAGGAGGATGACTGTGAGTCTGTGCTGTGTAGTGATACCCTGTACCACATACATAAATATATATATATATATATATATATATATATATATATATATATTAAGGTCCCGATAAACATTAACTTGATTTATTATTTCTAAATTGATCATTTAAAAAAATAAATAAATAAAATGAAACCGATAGTCCAGTGCCCACCCCACCCAACAGAGTCTTAATGGTAAAAAGACTTTTGTGTTTTGTGTCGCTCTTCCTTGCCTAGCGCAGCATCTTGAAACCTAGTTTTTTTTTTCTCTAAAAGATGCAAATGTGAATACTTTACAGATATCTTAGCCCAGTTTTCTTCTACAATGAAACACTCAAGGTTGAATAATTTATAAAATAAAGTGGCTTATTTGGCTTCTAATTCTTTTTTGTTGTTGTTGTTTTGTTTTGTTTAATGTATTTAGTACAGGGTCGCACTACACAAATCAGACTCAGTAATCTTCCTGTTTTCAGCCTCCCAAATGCTGAGGTTATAGATGCATACCACTCTGCCCAGTCTTAGTTGACATCTCAGTGTACCTTGGGGGTGGGGCTGGCATGGCATGCCAGGGATGGAACCCCAGTCCCTGCCTAACCAGTCATTTTCATCCACTGAGCTACCTGGCCAGCCCTTGGCTCCTAATTCTTGCAACTGGAAAATCCAAATAGCCCATCCCCAACATCCTGGCGAGGACATCACTTCGTGCTAAAGAAGCAGCCATATGCAAAAGGACCGAGTGCGTGGGTGGCTCCACTTTATAGGACATGCTCTCCTGAGCCCTCCAAGCACTGTACTGATCCCTCCCAAGAATCATGCCCCATGGCCCGATCTCCTGCCTCTAGGTCCCGCACTTTAAAGACCCAGCACCTTTCACTATTGCTCCACATGTGCTTTGGTAGAGACATAGTAATAGGTGTGCTATAAAGATTAGACATAATTTCTCTGGTCAGCAGTAAAGAAGTTAGCATATGGGCAAGTACACTCGATGTTATTATTATTATTATTATTATTATTATTATTATTGTTAGTAATAATAACACAAGTGAAATTAACACCATGTTCACAAATGATACAGAAGACGGTAACTAGGTTTATTTGTGAACATAGATAAATGTTCTCCTTAGGGAGGCATTCCTGAAGGGTTTTAAAGAATGAAACTAATTAGCCAAGCAGATTTCATCAACTCAGTCTGGATTGATTGTCGATTTGATTGGTCTCAGCGCTACCTGGGATATTAGTA
This sequence comes from Capromys pilorides, assembly GCA_004027915.1. Taxonomy (NCBI): domain Eukaryota; kingdom Metazoa; phylum Chordata; class Mammalia; order Rodentia; family Capromyidae; genus Capromys; species Capromys pilorides. The sequence continues at coordinate 15,427 of PVKN010001714.1, forward strand.
AAGCACGTTTCTGGGTATTTCTAGATGGGTCAGGGGAGAAAGGCCCTGCAGTCCGTAGCTGGCACCTGGCCACTTTCTCTCCTGACTCTGCTTCCCAGATCTCACGATCCAGTGGCTCTCCTCACCACACCCTTCCACGTGATGCTTCTACCTTTCAGCCAGCCAGGCATGATCTGAAGTCTCTGCATCTGCGAGCCAAAGTAAAATTCTCTTTCTTGAAGATGTGAGTGTCATGTGTTTGGCCTGCAATACTGAATTAATACAGGCAGAACTGGGGAAAACGGAGCTGGAACAATCAGGAGCCAGATGATGAAAAACTTAAAAATCTTGCTAAGAAATGTGGATACTATTCAGTGGATGTGGTAGATTGACAGCTGCTGATCAGCTTGTAACACCCCGCTGAACTGAACCAGCACAGCACTGGGTGTGGAGGCCTATTTGAGGATTGTTGCTGGCAGCATAAAAGGCAGAACTGGAGAAGCTGCAGAGAGGCTCTTAGGGAAGCTGGTGGAAGCTGGTGGAGCTGGTGGACGCTGCTGGTTCTCTTGGGCCATTCTACTGAGAGACCCCATCATGCTGGCTTTCCTGGTAAATGTGGCTGTTCCTGTCAGAGGAGGAGCAAGGGACCTCAGTGTCAAAAGGGTGGCTGCGGTTCATTTTGGGGAGCTATGATCCTCACTTTGAGCATCACTTCCAGACTTCAGAGGAAAAGGCAATGCATGAGCAAACTTGTCCTATTGGCTTTCCTGGTGGGAACTCAGCTTTCCTCATGTTGGAGGAGCTCACAACCTCCTTGTTGCTGAGCACAACTGTAGTGCTTTTCAGGGGAGCTCTGGTTCTTACCTTGAGCACTGCTTCCTGGACCCAGTCAGATCCCTCAGCCTGCTGGCACAGATCCTTCATTCCACTGGCACAGAGTCTGTAGCTTCTGCCACTGACGTTTGTGCCTTCCCAGTGCAGATCCATGAAACAGGCCTGCATGAGACGGCCTCGTCAGCTGGACTCAAATAGGACATTACCGTGGGATTCAGGCCCTCACCTGGAATCTTTGGTCTTCAGTGTGTGGACAGATTTCCTGCAATCTTTTTTGTATGATTCTTAGGGTGATTCATTATAACATAATATTATAAAATATGTGTCCTGTATTGCATTGCAAAATCCCAAACCGTGATAGTGGGTTATAGGAGTAGTGAGTGATTTCAAAAAGATGGTCACGTCTGCATTTTTCATAGGTCATTCTAGGGCAAGCAGGTAGTAGCTAGAATAGCAAGAGTCTTTTGAAAGAATCTGGACAGGCGTGGTCATGACCTGACTTACACCTAGAAATAATTAGAGACACCTGTGTAAGTCAAAAATACAATTAAGAAATACAACTCATTTTACTTATGAATTAATTTAAAAGAAGCAAAAGCAAGAATGTTCCAGAATTTGGCTTGGGTGCCAGGTAGATTATGTTATAGAACCATTTACTGTTTCAAAGTTGACCAGCAAGTTAGCAAAGCAAAAAGGATCGTCATGCTCTTATACATATTCCATTTGAAGTTTGCACAGAGCCCATGTCAATTCTGTGTTTTAATTTCTGTATGACACGTCATTTCTTCACATGCAGGCCACTTGCAGGATTATACAGTCATCCCAAACTTCTTCTTTTCTTCCAACTCACAAATTTGCTCCCTAGAGCTTCCAAGGCTTTTGTCGCATGATCAAGCTTTCTATCTTCTCCAGTGCCTCCTTGGTCCACCAGCCCCTCTGAGAGGCCACCTCATGTCAGTAGGCAGCCATCTCTCCAGGCAGCAGTTACAGGAGTGGAGCTGGAGCTCCCAGCAGAGATCCGAGCCAGAAGAATGTGTGTGTGATGTGGTCAGCGAGGCTTTTGTGCGACGGCAGTTCTAAGAACAGACGAAATCACCCAGGAGCCCTGAAAGGGGTGGCACGATTTGGACACAGGAAACTCTGAGGAACCAAAAGTAGCAAGAGAAGAGCCAGGTGGAGAGGGAAGCCAGCAAATGCAAGCGGGGTGGGCCAGGCACGTGAAGAGAAAAAGTTGAAGAACTGGAGGGAGGAGGAAATTAAATAGGCAGCAGTTAGAGACCTCACATGCCACAGAGATATCAAAAGCTATCAGAACTGAAGTCCAAATGTGAGGTGTGTTCTGGTGCTGTGAGAGGACTTGTGGGAGCAGCTGAAGAGTAAGTGAGTAGGCAAAATTCGTATTTTATGAAAATTCAAGAAATTTGTGAAATATATATATATATATATATATATATATATATATATATATAGTTGTGAACTTTGGAAAATTTTTTTTTTCTTTTCTTAAACATTCATCTATACAAGGAAGCAGAAGACAGTAGAGCAGTGTACTGTAACATCCAAGAGCTCGAGATCTGGAGCCAGACTCTCAGCACCATTCAGAAGCTGAGTGACCTTGGGGATGGTCCCCGACTTCTCGGGTGCCCACTCCACTTGTGTGCATATGCACACAATCATCATACCAACTATGTAACATTGTAGTAGGTGCTCAAAAAGATGCACACCGACCATCTCCTACTAACTGACTCATAAATATGCAAGAATCTTCGCTCCCTCATTTGTATGTAATCTGATAAAATTAAAGCAGTAAAGAGGAAGATGATACAGAAAAGACCAGGAGCAAAGTTCTCAAGGTGACAAAAGGGGGGCAGAGCAGGGAGGGAGCATTTAGCTTCAGATAGGACGAGGGACCGCCTTCCTGGCTTCCTCTGAAAGTCAGAGGAGCACACCAGGTTCAGATTACGGTGCATTTGTCTACAAGAAGCAGAGTGCAAGAAGCTGCTACAGCATTTATTTTTCTCTGTGAAGTAGGAAACAAGATCATCTGATGAGAAAGAAAAAGCAAGCTGTGAGGTGGCGCAGGAGTTAGAGAAGATCTGGTGTCACCGTTGTAGGGTGGAGGTGGAGTGTGCTGGTCTAAGGGGGTTCTGGGGTAAGGCTTGAGGTCGCCTAGATCAATGTGTATGGTGCCCTTAGTGGTCTGTGATGGGGTGGCCACGGCTACTGTGTGGATTGCTTCAAGGTAGAGGCTTGGCTGAGAGGCTCTAACAAGGTGAGTGGGAAGCGCAGTCTGCTGACCTGGAGGCTCAGACTGAAGGAAGAGAAAATAAAGCTGAGAAAGGAAGGAGACTGAAACATCAGAGAGCTGGGGTCCCAGCCAGCAGGCACATGAAGTAAGGAACAGGCAGGCGGGAGGAAAGAGCTGGCAGTTGAAGGAGTGAAAAATAGTGCATGTGACAGTTTATTTATATATCAGCTTCCTGGCCACCAAATGCCCAGATGACCAGGCAAACATTAGTTCTTTGCATCTATTACACTGTTTCCTGACAGAAGCAGCTTTTGAACTGGTTGACTCAGTAAAGTAGATTCCCCTCCTAGTATGAGTTAGCATGATTGTAGCCGGCAAGATCCTGCCCGAATCAAAGATGGGGGAAGAAGACATTCAGGAAATTTCACCTTTGAGCTGGGGTGCTTCTCCTCCCCTTCCGCTCTCGACCGCTCTGGTTCTCAGGATTTCCGACTCACACTGAATTACAGCAACAATTTCCCTGAGTTTCCAGGCATCAGATAGTGAGGTCTCTGAAGCTCCATAACCATGCAAGCCAATTTCACAGTCATGCAAGCCAATTTCTCGTTTTGTTAACTTATACATAAAATTAATTTCTACATATTTATATTAATATATAGACCATTTTAGACTTTACTATATATCTTAGATGTTTATTACATCATATTTATATATTTGCATCCATTTCATAAATATGAGTTTATTTGCATATGCTTATACATATTCTCTTGATTCTGTTTACTTAGAGAACATAGACTAATATACTATAGCAGATCAAAGAAGGCCACAAATGTTTGGTTTTCTCCACCACTGAGAGGTAGGGTATAATTTCCCTCCATGTCAGTCTGGACTGGCACAATGATTAACTGAACAAATTAAATGTAATATAAGTGATGAGCTGGAGCTTCAGAGGCTGGATATGAGAAAGAAACCTCGTAGCTTCCTCTAGATTCCTGGAACACTTGCTCTTCAAGCCCTGAGAACTGATAGGAGAAGCTCGATTTTCTGAGGCCCTCCATGCCAAGAACACCAAGAGGCTCAGAACCACAAGATGACAACCATGGCTCACCAGCCCTCCGCCATTCTAGACCCAGCCACTTGAATGACCCCAGGTCGGGCCTCAGGTACTATGGAACATAAACAAGTTGTTCTAGTTGAGTCTCAAAAAGTTTATAGATTCATAGGCACAATGTTGTTTGGAGGAATATGCTATACCTTTAGCTAGAACTACTAGAGTTAAACTTTCGGAGGTGGCCCAGTCTAAACTGACAGGAGCCCAAGAATGGTCACAGGAATACTAGTGTCCAAAGACGAAAGTGAGACTCACTGATGTCTAGGGGGCTATGCAGAAATAGAGACTGGCTCAGGACCCAGAGCTAGCTGGAAAGAAACTTGAGAGAAAGTACGAACCCCTTTAAAAGAATAAATTCGTTCTCAACTGCCATAGAAACATCTATTTTTACTTGAATGCACTTACTAGTTATTGGTTTGTACAAAGAAACATACACCACCACTGTTAAATTTAGAGTGTATGATGTTGCCCTAGGTGATCACTTTAGAGAGTTGCAGTGACAAAGTGGTATTCTTAAATATAGATGTCCTATTACTCAACTAATTCTACCACCTCCCCCTCAACTCCCATGTATTGCCACATATAGTCTTGTTTCTCTCTTGTAATGAAAAACATGCAACAAGTTCATTGGAAAAGCTTCTGCTAAGTGCCAGGCTCAGTGTTGGTTGCCGGACTTAGATTTACAGAAGTCGAATCTTTTGAGATTGCAATAGAGATGTTTGGGAGGCATTCAGTGCTGTAGTGGTCAGATTCTATATAGTGGTGGACTTTGCCAGCCACGTAAATAATGCTATTGACCGATTCCACTGAGATTCCACAAAAGAAACAGATTGTAGTAAATATAAGCAGGGATTTGTTTCAGAGGTTTGGTCCTACCACCTGTGAGAGCTGGTGTCACCACATCTGATCATAGAGTGTGAAGTTCTCTGAGGAGGCTGACAGAAAGGGAAGGTGGATAGAAAGCGGGGGAGAGCAAGGATAGGCTGCAACCCACAAGAAGGGTCCAAATCATGCCAGTTTTTATCCCCATCTTGATGGCATGAGGTCCTGAAGAATGGGTCCTCTCCTTTCTAGAGCTAGCCCAGGACCAGGCAGTGGGAGGAAGATGCGGGGGAGCATAGAGGTGGTGCGGGTCTGGTGCCAGCCTCTCCTAGCTCACTGGGTCAGCAGCTAAGGGAACACAGAGATGAGCTACAAGGAAGTTGCTTATTCATTTAATGCTTCTCATCTCCAAGGTTGCTCTTGGGGCTCACCTCCCGTAGCCAGGGACACCCAGGAAGAGAATTCTGAGACCTGGAAATCAGCCTCACAAGTTGGCTCATTATGAAACGGCAGCACAAGCTATTCAAGTGGCACTCACAAATACATACTCACATCACCCACGTTTTAGCCAAGACAGAAAAACCACAGCCCCGGTCAGATGGACTCCAGGTTGATGCCACAGTCTGTACTCTGAGTCGCTATATGCTAGCACTCGTTGCTTGGACTTCAGGAACTTTCATACTCATGGACAGATAATAAACTACTGATCTTTCACTCCCTCTGAGGCCCACACAGGATCAATGTCATCTCTCAGTCACTATGGATACAGAACCTAAAGTCTGTGAGCTTTACGGAGGTCTAAAAAAAAGCATAAGGTCTGACAGTGACTATGTATTGGCCACAGAATGTAAAGACAAAACTTAAAATCAAAGTGACAGTACTAAATTTAATGTCTACAAATCTTTTGTCTTATATGTATGTAGTACAGGGTCTCACTATGCAGCCAGATCTCAAAGTGACGCTCCTGTTTTCAGCCTCCCAGCACTGGGATTACAGGTGTGTGCCACCACACTGGGTCTTGGTGGCTGGCTCAGTACTCCCAGGGGGGTGCTGGCACAGCCTGTAGTGCTAGGAATTGAACCCTGGTCTCTGCACTTGCCTAAGTAGGTATTTAGTCTGTTGAACTATCTCACTCTCACTGTTGTCTACAAATCTTTGACGCAACTTGCAATACAAAATTTTAAATTTGTCTCAGTTACTCTTCTCTCGTTGCTGGACAAATATCCAACACTCAAAATGAGGGAAGGAAAGGTTTATTTCCCTCACAATTACTGGAGGTCTCAGTCCATATTCAGCTGGCTCCAAGGCAGACTGGCACATGGCAGAGGGCAGCAGTTCATAGTGGCAGCTAAGAGCAAGGGAGCAGGGAGAGGCAGCAGCAGCTCAAGCAGCTCACTTCTCTTCCTTTACACTGAAATGCAATTCACCTGCCCCAGGGGAGGTGCAGCACCCACACCCACAATAATCAATTACAAATTCCAGAAGCTGCCCCTTGACTGCATGAGGCTTTGAGGGGACACCTAGACACAAACTATAACAAAATTGTATTTCATGCAAAATTTAAATAGAATCATGTGTTTGATGCAATGTGAAATAAAAACTCCAAAAAATGAGAACCTAGCATTTACCAATTTTCTTCTGGACAGAAGAACATTACAGGAAACCTGATGATGTTAAAATTGTTTTCAGAGACAGCATTTGGGGAAGATACCACCATTCTACCTTTTTCCACAATAGAGGATTGCAGTTGTGGAGCCAAAAAGAAAAAACGCTACCTGGTATTCACCAGGGATACATTGTATACAATAAAATGAAAGCTGGCAGACTCACTCCAGGCTCACTGCCCACCTTGCCGATGTGTCCAGAGCGCTGTAAGCACATCCCTGCAGGTGGTGAATGAGAATGGAAACCAGAAATGTATAAATTCAATTCAGCAGCAGACTGAATCACACTGACCAAGATGTTCGCCTCCCTGCCTGTCGCCTGCATCCGCCCAGCTCCGGCTGCAGAACACCTAATCGCAGAAGGCAGCCTTAGAGTGAATTCAATTAGGGACAGAATGCCTTGCAGGGTTTTGTGGATAAGAGAAATGGAAACAGACAGAACTTATTCACTGAAATGGCCATAAGCAGTGCGGGAAGGACTCGGTGCCAGGCCAGGCAAACTTGTTCTTTCCTGGGGACCAGATACTCACGCAGAGTGGTACCTCTACATTCCAGGTAGGGAGGGGGGGATGTGATTCTGAGATAGGACAGACTTTTTGGTTAGGTTCCTGCTGCAGTAGAGCTTCATGCCATGAGAATGTAGAAGCACTTAGAAATCCTGATCTTTGTGAACACACAGCCTTTGATCTGAAAGCCTTAAATACTGTCAAATGGAGCTCATGGGTGGCTGTCCAGGTAGAACATGTACCATCAGACCTCACTCTAAGGCAGGTTATCTGACTTTGTAATGACTGTTCTCAAACACTGTGATAAGCAAGTCTGTGGGATCCAGCACTGTCACCCCACCATCACTGCCACCTGCTAGGGGCTAACTGCTTCCCCAGTACAAGATGATCTGTTCTTCCCCATCAAGGAGGACCTAGGTGCCTCCCTCCCTTCTTCTGGATACCCATACTCTAAGGCAAAATGTCTTGGGCCTACTTAGCCTGTCACAAGGGTGTCTACCTGATTCCTTTACTTCATCTAAAATGTTTGGGCCTCTTTTTCTGAAGACCTCAGAAAGGGCTTACTTGTTTATTGCAAATAGAATTGAATCATAACACATAGTAAGAGGTAGTATTGGTTAAATTTCAGGTCTTTGGAGCTGTGCAGCTGGAGTTTGGATCTCTGTCTTCACCTTCATAGTCTTATATGAATGGTCTTCAACAGAGAGTTAATATGCCTATTACCCTGAACCTTGTCATCTTAAAATAGATATACCAAAAAAAAAAATAGATATACCACATTGCCTTTCTTATAGGATGTTTAGAGGATAACAAATTTCATGTAAAATGGTTAGTATACCATGTGGTATCAAGTTAGCACTCAATAAATATTAGCAATTTTAATTGAAGTCAGATTACAGCAAATGTGCTAGACAATGAATAAGACATTACCCCTAACTCATAGATCAGAGGAGGAAGCATATATGAAATCATAACATTACAGGGTGAGCACTAGAACAGAAACTCAGGTATCTTGTGTCTCATACACTTTCTACAATAAGGAATAAGATGCACGCTTACATAGAGGAAACGGAGGTCACCTATGTCCTGTATGTTTTTCTTTTCTTTTTTTTAATACTGGAAACTAAACTGAAGATACAGTGCTTGCCAGACAGGAACTGTGCCACTGAGCTATATCCCCAGCCCTATCATTTTCCAACCAGTCCAAATGATATGAGTGATTCTGGTGACAGAGTGCAGGAGATCGTAGCCCTTGGCTTCATTTGCAATGCACCTGCTTAAATCAAATGTATTGTTTTAGGCAGTGCGTACCATTTGCAGTCTAATCAGAAAAAACTGGACAAAAACAGCCAGTGTGCAGAATGTCAGGACATTGACAAGTTGGTGCCAAGAAGCTGAACATGCTTGAGGAGATGCAATCCAAAGTGAGTAGGTGTGAGTTCAGGGAAAGAACTGAGGTGCCGTAGAAGCACGGCCATGGAAATGAAGATGCCTCACCCAACACTGTAAGCCACAATATTCTTAAGTGTTGTAATGGTCTGTGTCTAGGTGTCTCCCCAACACCTCACGCAGTCATGAGGTGGACTTCTAGAGTTTGTGATTAACTCATGATTCCCTGGGATTTCCGGTGCGAGTGCTGCTGGGATCATGGGTATGAGCACTCCACCCAGCCTGAGGCAGATAGCCTGACTGCAACATAAGAGAGTCAGGTTTGCTCTCTGTTGCCATTGTTGCTGCTGCTCTTTCTATTCGCCCTTGCTCTTTGTCCCTGCCATCAGTGGATATTCTCTGCCAGGTGCCACTCTGCCTTAGAGGCAGCCAAGTGTGGACTGAAACCTCCAGAAACTGTGAGCTAAATAAACCTTGCCTTCCTTCATTTTGGGTGTTGGGTATTTGTCGCAGCAAGGAGAGAAGAGAAACTGAGACAAGCATAATATAAAGCAGAGGCAGAACTCCCTAAAATGCAAACTGAAGTTAGATCTATAGCTCTCTCTTAACAGTTTGCACAGCTGTTTTAGGAATAAAACAAGCAGTTAATATCTTAAACGATACCACTTTAATCTGTAACCTCTAATGTGGAAAAGAAAATTATAAATCTAATAGATAAGTACACAGCTATGCACACAGCTGGGCATAATTTTAGTCATTAAAAGAACGTAAAACATACATGTAGGCAAGTGTGCATGCTGTGTCTTTCATGCCTAGAATTTGTCCTGTTGTCACCAATGAACACTTTTTGTTCATGGTTTATTAAATCAGTTCATGGCATGTTCACTCTGCATATAAAGAATCAATACATTAAGCTTCCAGCTTGCTTTTCCTCCTCTACAGAACTCTCCTGTTCTAAGCAAGAAACCGCAATTTAAATTCCAGTCATGCTGGTCTCGATTTCTTTACTGTCTCTTAGAATTGCTGTCTAGGGCAGTTCTCACAGTCCAAGAGATTAATGGACTCATCATGGGACAGGCTGGAAGCAGCCTGGTGAGGAGGTTCTTCACAGTCCCTGAGCTATAAGAAAGAAAGCTTTAATGTAAAAATATGCAAGCAATTTTGGATCATACAGCTGGGAGATGCCTATACCAAGGTGCCCCAGTCTTGGTTCTGTGAGGACCAGGTGGCAAGGTCACCAGAGAAAGGACAACTCCTCCCTGTCTACCTCCTGGCATGTCACAAGATCAGGGCCATAGCAAGCACCAAAGACACATGGCAGCAGAAGCAGACAGTGGGGCAAGAGTATTAAAATCCAAGAGACCTGGATTTTGGAAAACATTTTGCCACTAAGTCTGTCTGGCTTATAGAAGAGCATCTATTGCATAGAGTGATCATGAGGACTATATTTATGCAAAGAAATGATTCTTGAAGTAAAAGAGATATTGCCTACAGAGGAAGTCCAAAGGAAAAATAGGCCTTAGGGAAGCCAACACTGTAAGGTTCTGTGCTCCAGCTCATACCAGCTCCATCCTCGCCTACCAGGATGGCTTTGTGCCATGCTGTGGTCAGGAGAGGAGCAGAAGGGCTGCAAGGTGTTGATCTCCTAGAGAGAAAAGAGCCTTCCTCACCCAGTCATCCATATAAATTCCAGGAAACAACTCTAACTCTCCCAGCTAGGTCCTGTGCCCATTCTGGGAACAGCCGCTGTTTCCTGGGATTTGGAATACAAGTATGTGCTAAGCCGAGCCTCAAACTCACCCCACAGGTGAGGGGATAAGACCCCTGTAATCGAATGCACACAGTTCATGAAGTACCTCAACTTGTTAGTCTTTCATTATTTGAAAAGTAGGGTCCCCCTCCTACCAAGAGAAAATCTGAAACACTAGTATCTCCCCTGGCACTTCAAAGCACTCAGTAAACGTGAAGATATTAATTTGAATGCCAAGATTTCTACTATCGAGTAACCACTATCTAGTAGGTAGACAAGGTGGATGCTGTTCATCACCAGCTGTTCTTTTACACACTCTTGTTATTTCGTTGATTTGTCCATTTGTCACATGTTGAGCATGATCTAGTCTTCAGATCCACTAACCACTTCATACATGGTACCTTATGCAGCATCACAATAGCATCATAAGGCACTGGTATTATTCCACTGCATAGTGCGCAAACTAAAACTCAAAGAAACTAATTAATTTTCCTACTATTTCACAAAAGGAGACCTGAACATAGGTCAAATCAAATTCAGTAATTTTTACCCCTGGGCTACCACTTAGTAATCCATAAGGGAAAAAAAAAATAGTTTTTCCCAGAGAGAATCATCACAGTAGAGAGATAACATTTGAATTTGGTCTTGCACGTTGTCAAGATTTTCCCACTGTAGAATATAATAGAAGACACTCAGAGCAGGGGAAAGACAATGCAAAACGATGGAGTGTGTGGAGGAAACGCCGCTGCCCGAGCTCTCGAATATAAACATCCAGGAGCTTTGCCCACCTCAAACTACTGCAAAGCACAGTTTGGATTTGTGAAATACCTCAACTGTATTCCTCTGTAAATAAAAATGCAATTTTGTTATTTTTAACATGCTTAAAAAATCTAGTAAATTTCTGGGAAAAAAAAAAACAACAAATGGACAAAAACCTTGTCCAGACATCTACCTGTTCGACTTGGTGCAAACTGTTTTGGTTCCATGCACATAAGGAGATATGCCACAATCTTTCCTAGAAATCTCATCAAGCATTGTAAATCTTTTCTCTAGCTGCCTTTCCCAGGTTTTTACTGAGTGGCTACTACACCAGTAAGTCTCCGAATGAAGGCATGTACTAGTAGGATATCGCCTACTTTGGATAAGCCAAATCAAGTGTTATGTTGATTATGAGATTGTGAATTGAAAGTGACAACGTTTGCCTCTGGGAAAAATCAGAGAAAAGATTTAAGTAACGATCACAAGATAGTAAATAAAATTTCATTTCCTTTTTCTCCGTGACATTCTGCTTTCCCCCATCTTAGTGAATAAGGCCAGCGCCTACTCCACCAGGCAAACAGAAAACTGTGACATCGCACGCTGCACGTGGCTGCTTCATCCTCTCTCCCCAGCCTGCAGCTCAGAGTTCTTGAGCTTCTACTTCTTTCCTTCTCTCACTTCTCCAGTCCTCGGCCCTCTGTCACTCACTACGTGGGGCTGGAGCTCAGTTCCTCCTCTCTCCCCACCTCTGGCTGCGCTGCTCTCCTCTCGGTCCTCTGAAGTGAGCTTCTTCAGATGTCTCAGGTCACTCACAAGAATGATTTGTCTCAGCAATGCCAAATGGCATTGTTCCCTGAAACTGTGACATAAGTACTGAGAAACTCAACTCTTCCTCATGTATTCTGCCTCATGGAAAAGGATGTCCGCAGTACAGGCCACTGATGCTGAGACTCAGAGAAAGGGAAGATAAGCAGAGCATGCTGGAGAGTCCTGGCAGAGTCGAACCTCCAGCTCTCATCCCCAGGAAGACTGACTTACTCTTGCTACCCCTCTGTCTTTATCACCTACCGAAGCTAGTAAGTCACTTCTGTACTTACAAAGGAAAAAACAGACAGTGATGCTGGTTGTTTTAATGGGCTACTTAGATTTCAGACTCACTGAAGTAACTTCTTTGTGAATTAGTAACAGGGCATTCAAGACTATTCAGTAGTTTAAAAATTACAGCCTTAAGCCCACATGTCCCGGACATTGCCCCTGAGATTGATGAGTTGTTTTTATAACTGTTCTTGGTAATAGGACATGGTATTTGTGTGGATCAAAAGCTGATAACCTCAGAATGTGTTGAATTGTACTAACCTAAGTCAAAGTGATTCATGTTGCTGTATATGTGCCTAAAATAATCAGCCCCTATATAGTAAGTGATAATGAAGTTTAGGCCTGACTACCTGCTGAACCATATAGGAATGTAGTTAAGGATTGCATTCTGCTAACAGTTGTGTCTCATGTTGAGTGACTCTTCACTGTTGTGCAATCTTGGGGGACTGATAAACCCCACATTCACCCCCTTTGCCTCCCATCTCCCTCTTATTTCACTGCACTACCTTTACTATGCTTAAACTTCAAAGCAGTGCTGGTGCTGGGCTGCATTTTAATTGCTGTTGGTATTGCTGGTGTGATTGTTGCTGAGAACACATTGATTTCACAACAGTTTCGTACTAGGCCTCTGCACTGCATATAGCCAGGCTTTCATCTGCTTAAGTAAATTATATTGATCTTTCCAAAAGCTTTTTCCAGACAAAAGGACTTTCTTTGGGCAATCTCAGCCTCTTAACACAGCTGTCAGACTGCTGGGTATGCATGTGAGCCTGAATCTAATGATGTTCTCTGAAGACATTGTAGCAAAATAAGCAATATATATATATATATATATATATATATATATATATATATATAGTATAGTATAGTATAGTATAGTATAGTATCTCACTACGCATCTTGGACTCATAGTGATCCTCCTGTTTTCAGCCTCCCCACTGCTGGGATTATAGGCATGCACCACCACACCCAGTCTTGGTAGCCAGCTCAGAGTGCCTGGAGGTGGGGCTGGTGTTGTGGTACCAGGGATTGTTGAGCCCTGATCCTGCACTTGCTGAAGCTGGCACTTAGTTTGCTGAGCTATCTCGCCACCCTAAGCATTCTAGTTTATAAATTCCTGTTTATTTCTGCCTTTGCTTACTCAATGAAACCAGGGAGAACTGTGTCTGTCTTCTCCAGAACTAATATGACACCTGGAACATGTAGAAAATAAATATTTGCCAAATGAATGAATGAATGAATGAACACAGACATTACTGTTCAGACATCTCAGAAATTATAATCTATCTTCTTGTTTTAAAAAATTCCATGGCTAAACCTAATTTTGAATGTCACTGCTTATATTACTGAACATTTAATACATACATATTTAATTCATAGTTTAAATTTTATCACCTTTGAGCCAATAATCTTAAAGGAATTTATATTAATCATTAATTACATACTGCCATTTAGCTAGTATTTTAATAAATGCCAAGGAAGATGCACCTCTGCATGTCAAGAGAAGGGGAGTCAATTCGACAGTTTTATTTAATTAAGCATTTTTGTGCTCTGATAGTCAAAGCGCTAGAGGAGATGCCATTCCCATTAGCTGTCAGAAAAGAATGCTGAGCACTTCGCTGAATGTCTTACGAGAGCTTGTCATTTTAAAGGGTTTTAAAAACTGACTCCAAAGGCAAGACACTTCCCTGACACCTTCTCAAAGTTTCCTGGATTCTCCATTCCCATTCCTGAAGCAGCAGTCCTGAAGGAGGTGACTCTTCCATCCTTCTTCCCCTCGTGCACAGGCATTGTATTCCCTCCTTCTGACCCTGGGTTTGAATCATGTTCTTCATTCCAACCCCAGGCCAGAAACCAGCTCTTCCAAAAAGCCTGTCCAAAGTTGGCAGATGTTAGCCTGAGCAAAACATCCTCAGCAAGGTGTCTTAAAGCCTGACCCTTAGATTAACTTAATCCAGCCATAATCTTGGTACATGGACACATTTTCTTAGTTCACATCTCTAAAATATGGAAGAAAAGATCAGGTCTCAGGGCCAGGGAAAGCTGCGTAAGGGTTCCGGACTCGCTGAATGGCATGCAAATTGCAGCATCTTTCAGGGTTTTCATTTCTGTATCTACAGAATGAAAACAATACATATCACCTAACTTATGTGCAGTAGAAAGAATTCAGTGGCCTGGCGTACATGAAAGTTCAATGGCTGCTCAAATCACTATGTGCAGCCATGGTGTACATATCTAAAAAAGTTACCCAAGAGTCACAGAAGGAGGATGTTCGGTAGGTACACTTAAATCTCCTTGGAAAAAAATGCTTCTCACTTTTTCTCCATGAGAGCAGAGGTGCAATGAAAGCTGTCACTAAATCAAAGCCAATGTGGGAATGGAAAAAACTCACGTTAATATCATTGTCATGGGACATGTGGACTCTGGCAAGTCCACAACCTCTGGACATCTGATCTAAAAATGTGGTGGCAGTGACAAAAGAAAATTTGAGAAGGAGGCTGCTGAGATGGGGAAGGGTTCCTTCAAGTATGCCTGGGTCTGGGACAAGCTGAAAGCTGAGTGTGAGCTTGGTATCACCACTGACATCTCCTTGTGGAAATTTGAGACCAGCAAGTATTATGTGACCATCACTGATGCCCCTGGACACAGAGACTTCATCAAAACCATGATTACAGGCACATCTCAGGCTGACTGTGCTGCCCTGATTGTTGCTGCTGGTGTTGGTGAATTCGAAGCTGGTATCTCCAAGAATAGGCAGACCCATGAGCATGCCCTTCTGGCTTACACACTTGGTGTGCAACAACTAATTGTTGGTGTTAACAAAATGGATTCTATGGAGCCACCCTATAGCCAGAAGAGATACAAGGAAATTTTTTAGAAAGTCAGCACCTACATTAAGAAAATTGGCTACAGCCCTGACGCTGTGTCTTCTGCACCAATTTCTGGTTGGAATGGTGACAACATGCTGGAGCCAAGTGTTAATATGCCTTGGTTCAAAGGATGGAAGTTCACCCATAAAAATAGCACAGTGTCAGTAGAATCACACTGCTTAAAGCTTTGGATTGCATCCTTCCACCCACTCACCCAACTGACAAGCCTTTGCGGCTGCCCCTCCAGGACGTCTACAAAATTGGTGGTATTGGCACTGTCCCTGTGGGCCAAGTGGAGACTGGGGCTCTCAAACCCAGCATGGTGGTCACCTTTGTTCCAATCAATGTCACAACTGAAGTCAAGTCTGTTGAAATGCACCATGAAGCTTTGAGTGAAGCTCTTCCTGGGGACAATGTGGACTTCAACATCAAGAGTGCATCTGTCAAAGATGTCTACCATGGCAATGCTGCCAGTGACAGCAAAAATAACCCACCAACAGAAGCATCTGGTTTCACTGCTCAGGTGATCATCCTGAACTATCCTGGCCAGATCAGTGCTGCCTATGCCCCTGTCATGGATTGTCACACAGCTCACACTGCTTGCAAATTTGCTGAGCTAAAAGAAAAGATTGATTACCAGTCTGGTAAGAAGCTGGAAGATGGGCCCAAGTTTTTTAAATCTGGTGATGCTGCCATTGTTGACATGGTTCCAGGCAAGCCCATGTGTATCGAGAGCTTCTCTGACTACCCACCACTGGGTTGTTTTGCTATTCACAACGTGAGACAGACAGTTGCTGTGGGTGTCATGAAAGCTGTGGACACGAAGGCTTCTGGAGCTGGCAAGGTCACCAGGTCTGCCCAGAAAGCTCAGAAGGCTAAATGAATATTATCCCTAACACCTGCCACCCCAGTCCTAATCAGTGGCAGAAGACCAGTCTCAGAACTGTTTTTCCCAATTGGCCATTTAAGCTTAATAGTGAAAGACTGGTTAATGATAGCAATGCATCATAAAGCCTTTAGAAAGAAAGGAGAATGTTTCATGGACCATTTTTTTGTGTGTGGCAGTTTTTAAGTTATTAGTTTTTAAAATCAATACTTTTTGATAGAAACAACCAAAAATCTATCACAGAATTTTGAGATCCATTAAAACAAAATTTAATGAGAAAAAAAATGCTACTCTCCGTGATTTTGTGTAGCAAGGTTCACAAACCTATTTACTTTTCTGCCTTCTCCTCAATGAAAGCAGAAGAAAACTGTGTCTGTCTTTCCATTATGAACACAGCCCATGGAATACTCAGCAAGAACATTTTAATCAGCTAAAGAGTTCAAAGCACAAATTCTGAATCCTGTTTCATCACAACCTCCCAAGGTAAGAATCGTCAGATGCAGGCATATGTGAGCTTCTCATGCACTGGTGACACTATGTAGCTGTGGGTGAGACCCTCCTCATGATTAGGATAGAGGCCTCATCAATTAGATGGCCAAAGGTACAAAGCTTTCACAGGCACAAGTTCATAGCTCCCAGTACTGGAGATGAAATAAGGGAAGAAACTGACTATAAAAAAGACATTTCCCAGATTGCAAGGCAGCTGGCAAAGCAGTTCAGCCAGACCCACCCAAAGCAAACCTTGCCTTCTGGTCAACAGCAGCTGCTTTAGCCCAGGGCACCACCATGCCAAGAAGACAAGGGGGTCTATGCACACATCTCTGACTGGCTCTCTTTCAAACCTACAGTATCCACTGGGAAGGGGTCAAATATGGTGTCAGGGTGAGTGTGAGGCCCACATGACCTCGCTTTCTTCCACCTGCAGAACCCTGCATATATTATGTGCTAAGCCTCTTACACACACTGTCTGTTTGACTCTTCATAACAGCACTGTGAGATGAGCCTGAGGAAGCCCACTTTACCAAGGAAGAAACCGAGTCTTGAAGAACTTTAAGGACCTTGCTAACATATCACAAACCTGGACCTCAACAGAGATCTGCTTGATTTCAAGATCTTTCCGTAGCATTTGGGGGTTGTATGGAATTGTTTCATCATTATAAGAGACAGAATAATTTTAAACTACATCTACGATCTTGAATGGTGGAAAGAACTCAGTGGGCTGGGATTCCACCCAGATGTTCACCATTTGTGTGGCTTTAGGTTATCCCTGAGCTTCTATGAGTAACAAGTCAGTGTTTAAATGTTTTGCTGTTGTTGCTGTTGTTGTTTTTGCAGTACCAGGGACTGAACTCAGGACCCTGCATTTGCCAGGCAAGTGCTTATTCTACTGAGCTATCTCCCTGGCCCCTCACTGTTTAAATGTTGTTAGCTTTCAAATTCTGCAAAGCTTGTATGCCACTGTTAAATCTTTTGTTGCACTGAGATGTTGAATAGAAATACCCAATAAAAATCACAGTGTGTGCTAAGGAAATGATAAAACTGATATTTTAATACTCTATTGCATGTCTCTCTGTCTTAGTGTATGATTTCTTACTAACTCTTATGCCTCAAAATCTCTTATTCAACCATTAATATAGAAACTTGGAGCCCATACCCTCTGAGGATATTCTCTCTCTCTCTCTGTCTCTCTCTCTCTCTCTGTGTGTGTGTGTGTCTCTCTCTCCCCCACCACCACCACTTAACCTCTCTTTCCTTAGCAGAAATTATCAAAGAACTGACTGTAGGAAATTGGTACTTATCCTGAAAGATTTGCATGCCATCGTACAAAAATACAATGGTGAAATCTGTTTTCTACACAAGTGCTAAATCCCTCTTGCCATCCTAGATATAATTACAGAGTAACTAAGATGACATTTCTCCTACTTGAGATTTTCATTGCTTCCAGCCTCTCAGATGTTGTTGAGGACTCTGTCTTCCCTAACAGAGAAAAGCTTAATGTAGTTCAACTCCATGACACCAATATGATGATGAAGGCTGTGAAGGACTTTTTTACGAGAAACGGAACTACTAAGACATTGGGCAGGACATATTTCATCATCATATGTTACTATCCTGAAGAGAGAGCCTCTTGCCCCAATAAGCACTTTTTATCAGTCTTGATGAG
This sequence comes from Capromys pilorides, assembly GCA_004027915.1. Lineage (NCBI taxonomy): Eukaryota > Metazoa > Chordata > Mammalia > Rodentia > Capromyidae > Capromys > Capromys pilorides. Next base: position 33,504 of record PVKN010001714.1, read on the forward strand.
TAGTTTGCCATTGATCAAGGAGCTGCTGTTGGAATTCTCAATGCCTGTCTCTGTCTCCTCCCCATGTGAATAAAAATAAAATTCTTTGTAAAAGGGTTATTTATTAGGAGCAAGAATCCAATACTCCCTTCCATAAAATAGCAGTAGGTATCCACTCTGGACGGCTTCTGAGACCAAGACGTGCTACCTTTTCAAGCTTAGCACAAAGTATTATACCAGTGAAGCTAACCAGGGGAAGAGAAATTCTAAAGATCACTCATCTGCCCATCTTTATATTTTAATTTCTGTGTTACTTTTCACTTCTGCAATTTAATGTTTGTTTTGGTAGTTCACTGACATTAACATTTTTATGCCCAAGCCAGAATTCATTTGCTAAAATTTATTGATGTTTTCATGATAATGTCTCATCATTATGTAACGTTCCATTTGCACTATCAGAATAAATGGCTTCATAAAGTATTTCTTGATTTTGTTAATTGCATTTGATAATCCTAGTAATCCTTAGAATCCTCCTTATTTAAAACTTTTACTAGTTCCATATCTTGGCTCATAGGACTAGTTCTGCCCACTCACTGGCCAGGCAGATATATTAGGCAGCTTTCACTAGTTCATGCTATGACGACAAAAAATCCACTATCTCAGTTGCCTCTATTTTTCAATAATATTACCTGTAACCTAAAGGTTGGCTCTACTCCTTGTCTCCTTTTTTGAATCCACACTACAAGACCTGTGGAACTACCATTCCTGCATGGTGAAGAAAAGAGCAATGTCGGAACCACATGGCGCTACTTAATGATTCCATTGAGGATAGATGCCTTCTACTTACATTTTATTGATCAAAACAAGACACAGGATCAGGGAGTTGGCTCAGTGGCAAAAGTACCTGGCTGGCAAGCACAAGGCCCTGAGTTCAATCCCCTTGTGCCTCAAAACAAAACAAAACAATAAGACACAAAGTCCAAGCTAACGTTAACGAAACAGAAGTGAAATCTATTTCCTGAAAAGGCAGTAAATAATTTGAAACACTAATGTAAATTATTATACAGTACTAGAAATGCCTTCCTGATACTTATTGCTGAGGAGTCATGATGCTATTTAAGACAATAATCCACTTTCTTTTCTGACTGTGGTCTCAATACCACAGCCTGTATCCACTAGCATATTTGCCTCAGCCCAGAAGTTCTCTGTCTTGATCTTTCCCATCTCCTATAAATCTGGAAATAATGATAATGTTTCTTCAGCTAGTAAGGGTAAAAGAAATAGTAGTTTATGAAAACTTAAGCAGTTCGATAATCAGAAGAAAGTTTTTTGGGTTTTTTTTTTTTTTTTGCTTTGTTTTTACATTTCTGGAGCTACACTGAATCATGAGATATTTTGAATTAGTTTGTAAATTTAAGAAATATCATACCAAATCTTGAAGCACAGAGAAGTATATTTACTTGGCAAGTTTCATTAGGCAAGACAGTGATGAAGCACAGATCACAAATCAGATTTTGAGCAAACATCAAGGTCTTTTTCATCACCCCAAAGCACATAATCTATACCATAAGAAATGTCAGCAACAGCTTTGCCTTCATCTCTCATAATTTGCTGCAGAAGATGAGAAAATGTGATTCAGATGATACTGCGTTCTAGCTGATGTGCACCTTGCTGAAAGTATTTCCTCGCAGAGTACCCGACAATGCTTTGACGTCTACCTGAAAGAGATCTCTAGGAACGCACTATAGAATTATTCTTTAGGGTTTACCTTACTTAGTCAACATTTTTAATAGCACTACCATGTCCAGAACGTGAAGATCACAGCGATTGTCACTATGTAGCTCTGAGCCAGGCTCAGATCGCAATTTCTGACTGCCTGATGCTTGGCGGGTAAATGAAAAGCTATTGAGAGCACGTGATACGCATTCCTTCCAGGACATATCATCAGATTGCTGGTGTAACTCTTCAGTGGCTTCTTTCTTTCCCATTGGCCAGCACAATGGGAGTTGAAGGTTGTATCCAGTCTTATCTCTAGAACAAGGCAACAAGGAGCTAAGTCCCTTTCAATCCATAACAGGCATGTAACTAAGCAGTCATTTCAATTTTATTAATCTTTGTGATTTAGGATATGTTTAATGTTCGGTATACAGTGACATCTCAGCTCATGAATGCTTTTGTTTGTGAGCCATTTGGTTCACAAGCAGAGCATTCTGCAAGTTTTTTTTTTTCTTATTTGCCAACTCTGCATTGGGTGACAAACACAGTCATTGTCATCTTTCCAGGAAGAACAGTGATATAGCCATCTTTTCCAGAATCGTGGAATACATTAGGTCCATGATCTGAGGTACTACAGTCAAAGATCCTATCACAGCACTCCGACAAAACTCTAGCAATGTAAAACAACGTTGAGAAGGATAATCAATATAATAGATGATCAATTCAGAATTTTAAAAAATTTCAATATGTTGGTATTAAGGGCTACATGTGTCTAACATGATATCATGATATATCTCATGTGCAAGTGTAATTTCTCATACTTAAATTTCAGAAATTAATAACAATTCATATATAGAAAGGTTTATGGTCTTAGGCTCAAAAAGAATTAATATTGCCCTTTGGTTGCCAAAAATACGAAACTCACTGCTAGTCTGTATTCCCTTAAAAAGAAAGGAGGGCCAGCGAGATGTCTCAGCAGTCTCAAGCACCTGCTTAAGCAAGCTTAAGCAACCACAGAGACCACAGTTCAATCCCTGGCACCACATGCTGTGCCACCCCTACCCCCAGGGCAGGTTGAGCAGGCCATAATATGTAAAAAAAAAAGAAAGAAAGAAATATTTGTAGATAAAAAATTAATAATCCTATATTCCACAGAGAATATATCAAAAGCATCAGGCTTCAATAAGAGAAAAGCCAATCAAAGGTGATTAGGGAGAGTAGCAAAAGAATTTGATGAGTGGCTCAAAGTACAGGAGATTTAGGTGGGCCATATTCTCTGAAAGAGCGTAAAGAAATAAGAAAACTCCATTTTGCCTTGCATCAAGGTCCATGGCAAGGGATAACAGAGAAAACCTGTTCTCCCAGAAAGCATCTTCAGCAAAGTCTCCCTGGAACATACGAGTGAGCTTGCTGTGGTGGATTAGGTAGTGGTCGACCAGAACCCCCAGCTGGACTGAGTCAGCATACTTTCCGGGTGTGGGGCCCGCCTGAGGATTGCTGCCAAAAGCACCGGAGGAGAACTGAGGGCGAGAAGGCAGGCCGGTGCTGGAGGAGCGTGTCCTGCTGGTTTTCACGGCGTGAACTCAGCTGCGCTCATCATGGCAGGCACTCAGGTCCTTGCTGCCACTGAGGTGGCATCGCTTCCTGGCTCCAGTGCAAATCCCTCAGCCTGAGGATGCGGATCTTTCACCTGATTGGCGCACAAAATATTATTTTTAGAACTTTGTTAAGTCACCATTACAGCCAACTGAAAGTCTCTACACAATTCTCAGTATGAAAACTGAACAATTCAATTTATTACTATGGTCAACTTCTTCTCCATAGCAAGTGTGCTTTACTATCTTGATTTTAGGGTGCTGGAAATGGTCAGAACAGGTGGGGCACTATCCAAATACATTGCACCAAGCCCTGTGCCTGACAACACACCTGGATCAATAAGCTACTTCTCAAGGCACGGACCATAAAGCATCTGCGTTTGTGGGCTCCACGACAGGTTTATCCAAGAGCAAACGGAAACTTGCACCCACACTGAAATGTACCAACTTTTTCTTGTCATTGTTTGCAAACAATACAATGTAACTATTTACATAGGAATTACATTGTATTTAGTATTATAAATAATCTAGAGATGGTTTTAAGTATACAGGAAACTATGCATAACTTATGTGCAAGTATTATGCCATTTTACTGAATGGATTTAAGCACCTGTACACTTGGGTATCTGCAGTGGTGGAGAAGGATGGCAGTATTAATATAACTGCCCTGACATTCAGCATTATAAATAAGTTGCACTATTAATGTACAAGAAGTCATCTTCACTTCTCTTGCCCAATGTCCCATGACAGTCCAGTCTGTATAGTCTTCAAACAAAAAAACTGGGACATCTGTGGCCTTAGGAGACCCTTGGGTCAGTGGATGGCGCCGGAAGTCAGGGAGCAGCGGGCAGAGAGGGTGGCTTTGCAGAAGGTCTGTGCCAGGCCAACACCTGCCTGTCCCAGGACACGGGGGCTCTGGGCCAGCTCCAGGAAGGGAATCTGCTGCGGTGCGCACTGTGCTTCCATGGCTCGGGGCTCAAGGCCAGGACCTGACGCAGTGGAGACTCCGAGGTCTCTCTGGGTCCTCAGAGTCACAGGTCTAGATCAAGGGCCGCTTGCTGGCCAGGGTCCCTGGGCTCACTCTGTGGGGTGCTACATGCCCTCTATGTGCCCCCTCAATGTGAATTATTATAAGAGATATATTAATTAATAATTACTGTAACAATTAATTGCCATAGAAGGCATGCATATCTGTGTCTGTATTCATTTTTGCATGCAGACTCCCGATTGTTGGAGAGTCATTCGTCGGCAAAGCCATTTTTGCTCCACAGCAGTATTCCTGCTCCCTCACCAAATGCCTGTTAACTGGGATTGTGTAGCTCTAGTTTGGGAATATACCATGATCTATCGATGTGTTCATCTGTCATTTTGCCAGCAGCATCCAGACTGTGAAGTGTGTCAATCTAGGGCCACTAGTTCTCTTTTTTAATGTTATAATAAAAAAAATTATACAAAGAACATTTTGTACCTAGGTAGGCTAATTATGCGTTTTATTTGCAGCCTAAGAAAATCCCTGGTCATTCCAGGTGGCACAGTCAAGCCAGAAGGCTGGGCATCCAGCCAGCACAGCTGTACAGTAAGTCCCTAAGTTAGGCTAGCTTAGACCTCTGGACTTCAGTGCCCTCCTGGCCATTCTGGGTCATTTGATTTTTTCACATCAATTTTTTTTTCCTATATTTAGAACAGGGTCTACAAGATCTATAGGATCTCACTATGTAGATTGGACTCGTAGTGATTCTCTTGTTTTCAGCCTCCCAAGTGCTGGGATTACAGGTGCATGTCACCACATCCAGTCTCAATCGCTGTCTCAGGACGCCCTGGGGTCGGGGCCGGCACGCAAGCCAGGGATGGAGCCCAGCAGCTGCATCCTGCCTAAGCAGGCACCTTAGTCTGCTGAGCTTTCAGGCCAGCCCGTACATCAACTTTAAAGTTTGTGAATACTCACAAAATAACTTTCTGAGATTTTTACTGGAAGTTCATTGAATGTATAACTCAAATATAGAACAAATATAGAATAAATCTTTGTATCCACAGCTATGAAATGAATGTCCTTCTATTTAGATGTTCTTTGATTTCTTTCACGAGTTTTTAGGCCTTTCTTCATGTATTTTCTGTGCATATTTTTTATATTTATACCTAAGTATTTCATTAATTTGGTAGTAATATAAATGGAGTAATTTTCTTCCCATTTCAAGTATTCATGGGCGGTATGTAGGAAAGCATTGAGTTTTGGATATTAGTAGCACATCTTATTACTTTTATAATCAAGTATTAGTTCCAGGAAGTCATGTCAATTCTTTCTTTGGGAAACTGTCTATAAGAGTGCCTATGACCTGCCGAGAAATATGGCTACGTTTTTCCCCCTGGCTGTACTCCTTTTATTCTTTCTTTGTCTTAAAGCGTTAAGCAGGACTTCTAGCACAGTGTTGAGCGGTACGGAAAGAGCTCCTGGTCCTAGGGAGAGAGAGCATCTAGTTACTCACCATTAAGTGCAACACAATCTGCAGGTCTTCCAGGCATTGTTAATCACCTTGAGGAAGTTACTCACTACTTCTAGATTGCTGAGGGTTGGTTTTAAAAAACAAAACAACAAACAAAAAAGGGGTATTGGATTTGCTAAGATCCATTGCTGCATCAAGTTGGCCTGGTGTTTCCTGTCTACCTTGTTGATGTGGTAACAGTGATTCATTTTCAAATGTTCCCTTGGCCTTACATAACCAGGTAAGACCCATGTGGTTCTAGTGTGCAATTCTCTCTTATACATTATTGGATTTGACTTACTAATGTTTATTGACTACCTTTGTATCTATGATTGTGAGAAATAATGTTCAGTAGATATTTCCCTGCTAGTGACATCTTTATCTGGTCTTAATATTATGGCACTGCTGGGTTCACACAAAGAGTTAAGCAATGTTCCTTCTGTTTCCACTTTTCAGAGGAGAGTGAAGTAAATTTGTCATCATTTCTCCTTTAAATGTATGGTAGACTTAACAAATGAAAACATTTGGGCCTGGTGCTTTTTTGTTTATAGAAATATAGTAAGTCCATTTTCTTTAATAAATATAGGCCTATTTAGAGTACATGTTTCTTCCTGTGTGAGTCTCATTAGTTTCTTCCAAGAAACTGATTCTTTTTATGGAAAGTTAAATGTGTAGGAATACGGCTGTACACGATATTCTTTCCAATGTCTATGGGATAAGCAGTGATGTTTATCATTAATTTCTTTTCTTTTCTTTGTTCCAGGGATCAAACTCAGGACTTTGCACTTGCATGTTCTCAAGCTATCCCCCTGGGCCCTATTATTAACTTCTGATATTAATATTTTGCATGTCCCTTCTTTGTCTTTGTTAGCCTGGCAAGAACTTTATCAGTTCTATTAGCCTTTTTATAGAATATGCTTTCAGTTTTATTAATTTTTTTGTATTGACTTCCTATTTTCAATTTCATTGATTTTTACTGTGAATTTTATTATTGCTTTTCTTCTACTTGTCTTAGGCTTCTATCTCTTTTCATCTAGTTTCCTAGGGTGAAGCGTAGGTGGATGGGTTTTCTTTTCTAACATTTGCATCCCCCACTGCGGGGTACTTTCTGAACACTGTTTTTGCTGAATGTCACAAATGCAGGTAAGTTGCATTTTCAAAATTTGTTTTGCAAGTTCTTTCAAGATGTCTTTGACTCATGTTATTTAAAAGCTGTAACAGCAAAGGGGTTGTCAACAAATCCTGCCCATGGTGCTATTGAAGAACATTCAGGGTGAGTCATGAACAGTGCTCTCCCCGGCCCCTGACCCCTCCACTTGACTGCTGCCACTCTGCTCAGCCACCACAAAAGACCAGCTGTGTCACCTCTGCTGTGATGCTCTTGACCAGGACCCAGCTGCCCAGGTACAGAGGCCTCTGAAAATCATGAGCCAAACTAAACCTCTCCTCGTGAGAGTTGCAGCTGTCAGGCGATAGGTTCCAGCAACCGTACAGTGGTTACCACACCAGATACGCTTCCATTATTGATTTCTAGGTTATTTCACTATGGTCTGGGAGCTCACTGTCTTTAGGTTTTCCTATCACCTCCTCTTTTTTTAACAATGAGAAAAAAATTAAAGATAATGAAAAACAGTAAAAAAAGAATTAGAAATTATATGGAATTTCAGAATTTCATTACACAATATGACAGGAGTTCAGCAATGATTATTGCATTGCATATTGTTGTCTTCAAATTAACTGTCCAGAGTGCCAGTTATAAGCATGCAAAATTGATCAAAAAAACTAAAAAGAAGGGAAAAAATGAGGCATTAACTGCTCCTTTCAATAGACCGGCAGAAATCAGCAGCACAATTATCCAGGCTAGCCCGTGTAGAGACATATATCTTTTTTGCCTTTCTTCTTTCTTTTCTCCTTTCCCTCATCCCAGTTGTTCCTTTGCTTTGAGCAGTTTCTTTCTTTCACGGTATGTTAAAAATTTTTTGCAACTATAGAGAGCCCTTTCTGGTCCTCGTCTAAGTCTGGGAAGTTTGTGTTTGTAATCCCATAAATAAGTTATTGGAACCCTATCAAGTTAATTCCAATCTACCACTTTCAGTGCAACTCACAGTGAGAAGGAAAACACTGGTGCCTACTTACAGTTATGGGGAGCCAAAGGGTCCTAAGTCCAGCCATGGTGATGGCTATCTGGAGCAAAGGCCTCAACCCAGAGCCAAACCTGGGTTTTATTTAGTCATGAAGGAGGAGTGGCTTGAGGATGAATGACTAAGAATTGCAGGAAGTAGATGAGTACTGTGAGTTGGGCCAGGTACGAGGCCTGCATTTACCTCCACAATGTGCAGAGAGAAAGATATGAAGAAAACATGACTTGCATTATACTATTGAGATGGCATCTAATGTTTTGGGATCTGGTGCTTTGGCTCTGATGTGTAATCTTTCAAGCCCCAGGAAGTTATCACCTTTATCTCTATCTATCCCAGCCAACAGCATGGAGCATTGGCTCTTTGTCCTGTCTTGACCTGGCTCATATTAAAGAGAAGCAGGTTTAGTTAATCAGAGAAACATGCATGCAGTCTTCAAAAACTATCAACAGGGCCAGCCTGGTAGCTCAACAGCCTAAAGTGCCTGCTTAGGCAGAGCACAGGGGCTGGGGTTTGATCCCCCACATGCGGTGTCAGCCCCACTCCAGGGACATGCTGAGATGGTGTTGGAGACTGGGCGTGGTGGCACATGCCTATAATCCCAGCCCTTGGGAGGCTGAAAACAGGAGGATCACTATGAGTCTGATCTAGTAGTGAGACCTGAACACCCTGTAGATCCTTCTCTAAAAAATAAAATATATAAAATAAAAATAAAACACATAAACGGTTGGGAAAAAATGAGACCTCCCAAATTCAGACTCAATCCAAAAATGAGCATCTGAGAGGAATATATAGTTCTCAGATGAAAAAAATATAAATAGCAATGAAATTATAGAAAAATATTCAACATCTTTGGCCAGTCAAGAGATGCAAACTAAACCAATGCTGAGATTCCATCTCAGCCCAGAAATAATGACTGTCATTAAGAAGTCAGCCAATAACAAATGTTGCAGAGGCTGGCATGGATAAAGAATACTTCCACACTGTTGGTGCGAGGGTCGACTGGTGCAACCACTGTGGAAACTGGTGTAGAGATTCCTTACAATACTGCATTAGAATTCTCATTCAACCCAGCTATTCCCTGTCTGGATATCTTCCCAGAAGAATTAAAAACATCATATATATGTAATATATGAGGAACTATGTTTATATCAGCACAATTTATAATAGCTAAATGTAGAAAACTATTCAAATATGCATCTCCCAGGAACTACCTAGAGACCAACAGATCCTTGCATTTTGCAGCTGCAGCAGGGACCCTGGTAAGGAAACATTGATAGGTGGGAGCACATTCCCAGGAATTCTCCTGGCAACAGGGTTTAGAGCATGGATTGGTGAGTCAACAGCACTGCAGAGTTATATTGACACTTATCAGGTGAAAATCAAGAGGCATGCAGGTCTACTGGCCTTAAATATATGTAAAAAATGAACATAAAGAGAGAAATAGCTTTTAGAAAAGCCAAAAAGGAGAAAGTTAGATTGAGTTAAAAATGGGACAGATGGAGTCTCAAGAATCACAGATGTTTATAGGTATATATAGGTATATATAAAAATGTTTGTTACTTTCTTGGTTTCTATATTTACATTACTTTCTAAGATCACCATAAAGGACTTGGTGTGGAGTACTGTTTTAAAATCAAGTCCCCAAATGGGACGAGGAGAACAGAGCAAAGGCACAGGAGACAGAGTTTAAATCCTCTAGCTTTGCTCAATTAGATAAAAAAGGAAAAGGTTATTTTGAACTACAAGCAGCTGGGTCTAAGTGGGATGGTGCTGTGGGAGGGAGGGGCACAAACTGGGCTCAGGGAGGGCCTCATTTTCTGGTCCCAGGCAGACCCAGCTGGGATTTCCCCACCTGGCCCAGCCACAGACGTTGACCCAAGGCACCAAGCACAGGCCTGAGTGCCTGGCACTACGTAGGAGGGTCATGACTATGGCTTTCTGTGGCCTTGGTGTTGGCTGTGCACACTGCTAACATCAGCAATTTGTTAGGCTCCAGATAGCACCAGCCTCAGCAAGAACAAAGCATCCAGCTGTCAGAGCCAGAGGGGCTGCAGGCACACACAGGGGCTGCTGTGCTTCTACGCACATGGAGGCCATGGCTACGGAGCCATGGCCCCCTTAAAGCTAAGGGAGGAGATGTGGGCCTGAGAAAAGCCATTCCAGGTACTAAGATGATTAAGCTGCTGCTAGCGGCCCTCTCAGTCCCTAGGCCATAGAGTAAACACGGCAGCCAGAGGCAAAGCCTCAAGACAAAGAAGTCTCCAGGTTCTGCTTGGTGCCATCCAAGCTGGTTATTAATTATGCAGGAAAATCAAAGTTATAATTCTAACCACCTAAATCATTGTTTAAACCACATCAGACTCATATTGCTCAATTGGTTATTCTTTCTTTGATAAGCATTTTAAAATTATTAAAAAATATATTAGGTATTATGGTTTATGTCTAGTTGTCCCCCCAAAGCCTCATGCAATCATGGGGTGGGGACTTCTAGAGTTTGAGACTTAACTCATGATCCACTGGGATTATGTGTTTTAGTACTGATGGGATTATGGGTCTGAGTACTTCTGGGATTATGGGTATAGCCTATGGCAGATAGGCTGAGGCGGAGAGTCTGAATGTAATATAAAAGAGAGACAGAGAGACAGAGAGATAGACTCATGCTGTTGCTCTCTGCCCACCACCATGGAAGGTTGCCCTCTGCCATGTGCCAGTCTGCTTTGGAGCCAGCTGAATATGGACTGAAACCTCCAGTAACTGTAAGCTAAATAAACCTTTTCTTCCTCATTTTGAGTGTCAGGTATTTGTCCCAGCAATGAGAGAAGAGTAACTAAGACATTGGGTTAAAAAATTAAGAATAAAGGAAAACATTTTAAAGCATTCTTCAAATGCAAGTGTGGATGGCCTTAAGTAGGGCAGCCACAAAGGGCTGGGCCACCCACCTGGAGATGTACAAAGGGCCATTTCTCCAGGAATAGAGCTTAGCAAAAAAGCATGAAATAGCATGGTTCCCTCTCTCCATTACAGTTCACATGAAAGGAGAAGTTTTTACATTTTCTGCTTAAGGTGACTAAAGTAAAAGGCTGTTTCCATCTTAAAGATAAAAACTATTTGCTTCTAAATAAAATCATGTTTCCTAAGATTCATAATACTGGGGATATTTTAAAGCATTATATTTCTTTTAATTTCTAGTAAGTTTGCTTGTTTTACAGTCTTAAATTAAAATTGGTATCAAATAATCTTTGATATTTTACAAACAAATATAGAGGTTTAGAGTACAATCCAAAAGCAGTGAGGTTTAAACATTCGCTTGATTTTGACATCCCATTTAACTAATAAAAGGCCCAGTGGTAGCCTCCAAACTTGTTCATATTGGGGTCAATTTATTCAACAAAGTTATATTGTGCCCCAAACTGTTCAGATCAACCATTCATAATTTTCAGGTTTTATTTGGTAATATTAATTGGCTTCAACTAGATTTTGGTCTAATTTTTCTGGTGCTATTTACTGTCACCATCCTTCAGATATGGTAAATTAATTTGCTTTTTTTCACAGACAGGTTATATTAGTATAAGTGAGGCTATGTATAGCTTCCCCTTACAAAATATAGAATACAGGTTTCTCAACATGCAGTCAAAATTCAGTTACAAAAACAAAAGGAGGAATCAGTCCCTCCGACTTCAGTTGACAATGTGTACAAAACAAAAAAGAGAGATATGTTAGAAGCCACTAAAGCTGGAAATTGATTCTCTGTGGGAGGGCAGAATGAGACCTCGTTGCCTAAAGCAGTCAAGTTACCTCAGTCTTGAGGAAAACATCCAACATCCTGCCTGGACTTCGTGGGCTACTCGTCACCAGGCAACCTGGTCTCTGCTCTTCATCTGCAACACTTCTCCCTCCAGCCCATCTGACAAAAACAGGTCTCTGATATTTACATCACTGCAAAATTGACTATTGTGTTTGTTCCCATTTATAATATGCATATACTTTTTTTCCTTAAAGATAGTACAAATTGGAATTGAAACAGAAACATTACAAGTGATACAAAAAAATCATTTAGCAAAGTAATATGAATTTCACAGCATTTGTTGTAATAGTGTTGTTGTCCAACCAGTTATTCATATTGCCAGATATATGCATGAAAAATTGGAAGAAGGAAGAAAAAAGAAGGAAATGCATAAGAAATTAAGAAGAGAAGAAGTACAAAATGTACAAACATCATAATGTCTCCTTAGTGCGAGAACCTGAAAGAGAAAAATGGAATCTGAAGGGTACAACAGATACTGGGAAAAGGGAATGAGCTGATTCAAAAGGAAAGAGTTACTGAGTTGGGGAGAAGGACAGGAGAGGGACTAGGGGAAAGAGGTGTGTTACCTATGTAAGCAGGACAGTCTGGACAGCTGTACTGTGCATTTCTGTTGGTCTATGGAAAGGAGCAGATAATAATTTGTTTTGTCTCCTTTTTTCAATTGCTTGTACTTTTTCTCTTCTTAATTTCTTATGCATAGAATATACATATACTTGGTCTGTTCACTCTTGCTTAGATGTCTCCTAGGTTGATATATAAGCAACAAGAAGATTGTTGCTTCTCCATAGTTCTTTCAGAACCTACAGAGAGATTTGAGAACCTGGGATGAGCTGCTGTGAGACGCTGACTGTGCATGAGCTTCTGCAGCCTCTGCCCTGTGATAGCACCCATCCTCCTTCCACATTCCCGGTTGGCTGAAGCATAGCATGATGAGTGGGTTTAGGAAAACTGGGTCCAAGTTGTAACTGAGCCACAGGACTCCATAACTCAGTGCTGCCATGATCCATCTCAGCACGGCAACAGTCGTTCTCCCACGCTCCCAGTGAGGCCCAGGCTACTGCTGCAGGGTCACTCTAGGAATGCATCCTTGGCGTTGATCCTCAGACAATGATTCTTTATGGGTGTCTGCTCTGTTGAAGCAAAGTGCTAGTCATGGGTGTACAGTGGTGAGCAAGAGAAATATGGTCGGGCCAGTGAGACAGCTTGGTGGCATAAGTGCCTGCCTGGCAAGTGCAAGGTCCCAAGTTTGACCAAACCCTGGTACCAGACAGACAGACAGACAGACAGACAGACAGACAGACAAACAGACAGACAGATGGCCTTCTGCCAAGAAGGAAACTCTAGTGAAATTTGACAGAGGGCACATGCAAATGCAGAGGGCATTGTGTCAGAACAGCTCACAGAAAGCATCATAGACCCCATGTAGCAATTGCTTCCCACCTAACAAAGCTGAGCTCAGGGCCAGACGCTGCTATCTACATCTGAACAATCCTCAAAGAGCCCATTGACATGCCCTCAAGTGTACCACCATGAGTCTAGCTTTCTCACCCTTGTCTGGGTTATTTCCCTTGCCTAGAATGTTCTCTCAGCGTCCATTTCTCAACAAGTATCTTTTTTAATACCACCTTTGTGCCAGACTCCGTTCATGTGGAGACAAAAACCCTCCCCACCTCTACTGCAGAGTGCGTGATCTAGAGAAGAAGCAAAGCAGCGCACACGTAACCGGCATTGCGAGGTGTGGTGTGATCAGCACAGGGTGTGGTAGGAGCCAGAGGTGTCACCTGGCAAACCTCATGGACGTGGAGAACCCTCAACCGAGGGGATGGTTCTGGTCCTGGACCAGAAGGCATGGTAAGGGTGTGCCAGGTCAAGGGAAGGGAAAGATTCTGGGGTGCGCCCTTCTCACCCATCTTTCGTCCTTCGGGCCTGCTTGTTCAGGCTTTCCGTCCCCTCGGGTGCCCATGGAGCACCCTTTCCATCATGTTTCTATGTTATCTATATGATTCCAGTGGGACACTGACATGGTGGGCTTTCTGAGATTTCTCCAAGGGGTGTACCAGCAAAGGGAAACAAAGGCGAAGTGCAGAGATCCTGCTCCATTCACACCAACACTAATTATATAAGAACTGTTTTCTGTGGTCTCCCCAGGTGAATCTAGTTTCCCGTGAAGTCTGGGAGTCATTATAGTACACTGGCCGTACAGGCAGCCACACTTAAAGCTAAGTTGAGCTCTATGGAGATGCTAAGGCCATTTTCTCACCTTCGTTAGAATCCTTTTTTTTTTTTTTTAATTTATTTGGTACAGGGTCTCGCTATGCAGGTTGGACTTCTCATGATCCTCCTGTCTCAACCTCCCCAGTGCTAGGATTACAGGCATGTGCCCAGTTATAATGGTTGGCTCGGCACAGCCAGGTTCCGGGGCCAGCCCAGCACGCAGTGATGTAGATCAAACCTGGGTCCTTGAGCTTGCCAGGCAGGTGCTCTGACCGTGGGGCTATCTTCCCTGCCCCTGTTAGAATCTTTTTATCTTAAAACTGACATCAATTTCTGTTACATCCTCTGTCAACTCTGCTTCTAGCCCAATGTTATCATCAAAATAGATGTTCCATAATAAATATTTTAAATCAATAAAAAATGAATGCCTTTAAAATTCAGAAAGATAGAAAAAAAGACATTTACCCTTCAAGAGTAAAATGCAAGCCTGTTAGTGTGAAAAAGAAAATTAAGAACAACACTTTCCACTAAGAAAAATACAAAGGCATGTCACCTGTACTAAAATTTTTCAGTTTTCTCTTTCTAGGTTATGAAAGTGGCTGGAAACAGCAATCAATTTTCGGCAAATTGGTTTTGACAAAGATTCTGAAACACAAGTGGTGTAGAGTAGACAAGGGCTACTGGCCGTAGAGGGGACATTTCAGCTGCTATAAATTCTCCAACACTAGCCCAGCCGTGGCACGGCCAGTTGGTGCCCAGGCGGTTGATTACACTTGCTTCTGATAAAGAAAAGGGCAAGGCAAGGAGCTGTGGATATGACCTTTATCAAAGTCATTCCAATAAGCTATCTTAAGGCTAGGTCTGTGAGAAGCTACAGCCCTGCCTCTAAGGTCAAAGGATACAAACAAAGCACCTTGGTCTTACACTCTCGTCCACCCTAGGTGGTCCTACCTAAACACTCTAAATGAAAGGAAGGTCTGCTCAGTTTAAATTCTAGAACAAGGGCTGGGGAGATAGCTCAGCAGTCTGAGCACCTGCCTAGCAAGTGCAAGGATTCAGGACCAGTTCCGGACAGCGCATGCTGTGCTGGCCCCAGAACCCCAGGCTCATGTGCTGGCCACTGAAACTGAGTGTAGTGGTGCACACCTGTAATCCCAGAACTGGGGAGGCTGAGACAGGAGGATCACTATGCGTTGGAGCTGTGTAGAGAAACCCTGTACGAAAAAAGGAGAAAGAAGAAGAAGAAGAAGAAGAAGAAGAAGAAGAAGAAGAAGAAGAAGAAGAAGAAGAAGAAGAAGAAGAAGAAGAAGAAGAAGAAGAAGAAGA
>PVKN010001715.1:0-48759 GCA_004027915.1 Capromys pilorides
TCTTCAATATTATACACACATATTAAATGTTCTAGGCTAAAATCCTAGGAGAATAAAAATTAAATGCATAATTTCTAGAATACTATAGACATTCACAATTATACAGAGAAATGTTAGTATAAGTCTTCAGTTAATGAATAGGTAAGATAAAAACTAAAGCTATATTTGTACAATGTACTTCACCAGCTACTTTAACATACATATGCAAAATATTGAAATTCAATGTCTAGAGAACACATGTTCAATTTTTAAGAATTAACCATACATAAGGCCATAAAACAAACAAAAAGAGCCAGCCAAATAGCTCAGCAGATTAAAGTGCCTGCTTAGGCAGACCCAGTAGTGGGGGTTCAATTCCCAGCTTGCTATGCCGCCCCACACCCAAGCACGCTGAGATGGTGACTGAGACTCAGGTGGTGGCATGTGCCTATAATCCCAGCTCTTGAGAGGCTGAAAGAAGGAAGATCACTACAGGTCCAATCTATGTAGTGAGATCCTGCAGATCCTTACTAAAAATTACAAAATAATAACAACAACAATAATAATAATAATAATAATTTCAAAACAGAAAGAGGAGAAAAAAGGGGAAAAGGACAGAAGGTGAGAGAGAGGAAGAAAAAAGAAAAAATATCCTATAATAACAACACTATTAAGACAGAAATTAGGACCAGCCAGATAGCTGGTGGATTAAAGTGCCCACTTAGGCAGACACAGGAATCGGGGTTCAATGTCCTTGTGCTGTGCCAGCCCCACCCCCAGGGCACACTGAGCTGGCAGCTGAGTACAGGTGCATACCTGTAATCCCAGTGCTTGGGAGGTTGAAAATAGGAGGATCACTATGAGTCTGATCTGTGTAGTGAGACCAGGTAGACTTTGTACTAAATACATAAAAAACAACCTTGCATCTAGAAAAAGTTTAAAAGATACAAATTAAATGATCCATGGGCCAAAGAAATCTTCAAGTTAAGGATATGGCTCAGAGCAGAGCTCTTGTCTTGCATGCACAAGGCCCTGGGTTCAACCTCCAGCACCATGAAAAGGAGGAGAAGGAGGAAGAGAAAGAGCAGGAGGAGGAAGAGGAGGAGAAGGAGGAGGAGGAAGAGAAGGAGGAGGACAAGGAGGAGGAGGAGGAGGAGGAGGAGGAGGAGGAGGAGGAAAGTAAGAGGAAGAAAAAAAAAAGAAATCTTCATGAAAAAATAAAATACATAGAACTAAAATGTTATTAAAAAAAAAAAAAAAAAGCTGCCAGGTATGGATGGAGGCATCCAGAGAGTCTGAGTACCAGCATCAAAATGGTAACCAGAGTTAACAACAGGAGACACTGAATTGGAACCCCAAGGCATATTTGAAATTAGTTCCAAGGAAATGAGTACTATTTACAAGTGCCTGCAGGCTGGCCAAATAGCTCAGGGGATTAAAGTGCCTGCAAGCAGGCACAGGGACCAGGGGTTCAATCCCCACCCCCTGCCATGCCCTCGGGGTGCGCTGAGACAGCAGTTGAGACCTGAGTGATGGCATGCACCTGTAACCCCAGCTCTCAGGAGGATGTGAATACTATGAGTCTGATGTAGTAGTGAGATTCTGAACCCCCTTGTAGATCCTTCCCTAAAACACAAAATAAATAAATAAATAAATAAATAAAAAAACAAGTGCCTGCTTCGGCAGGCACAGGGACCAAGGTTCGATTCCCGGTCCTGCACGCCCTGACAGCACTGCTGCCAGGGCATGCTGAGCCAGCATCACCAAGTCCCGGCATGGTGACCTATGCCTGTAATCCCAGCACAGGGGAGGTTGAAAACAGGAGGAGCACTACAAGTCCAAGCTGCATAGTGAGGCCCTATACCAAAAAAGAAATGAAAAAATAAATGTTAAAAAATAAAGAAATTATAGAAAGGAGTACTATTCAGTGATGCAAACTGGCTGAGCGTATGACAGTTTGAACAGTTTTGTTGAAATATAGTTCACATACTATACAATTCACTCAGGTAAAGCGTACAACTTGATGGGTTTTAATGTATTTATAGAGTTACGCTAACAACACCCCACTCGTTTTTAAGACATTTTGTCACCTCCAAAAGGAAATGTTGTACCCACTGTCACTCTCTACTTCTCCAACCAAAATTCTCCCCCACCCGTAGCTCTAGGATGCCACTAACTGATTTTCCACCTCTCCAATATTGCACTATCCAGAATGTTTCATGGAAGTGAAGTCACATAGATCTTCTGTGACTGGCTTACTTCATATAGTGTGTTTTTCAAGATTTATCCATGTTGGGCCAGCAAGATAGCTCAGTGGTCTAAAGCGCCTGCTTGGGCAAGCTTAGGCAAGCATGCAGGGACCGTAGTCTGATCCCCGGCACCACATGCCACACCATCCCTGCCCTTAGGGTAGACTGAGTCAGCCAAAAAAAAAGATTTATCCACATTGTGGCATGTATCAGTTCTTACTCCTTTTCATGGCTGAATAATATTCTACTGCCTGGATATACCACATCTAATCACCTAGAAACTGATGCATATCTGAGTGATTCCCACTTTGCGGTGCTAGGAATAATGATGCTATGAAAATTAGAGTACATATTTTTGTGTGAACATATGTATTTCTCTTGTATATACAATGAAGAATAAATTATTAGGCTATAGTAATGGATTACATTTGGAGAAATAGCTTGTTTCTCAAAATGGTTGTATCATTTTCCATTTCCATTAAAAGTATAGAAGATTCTAGTTTCTCCCCACACTTGGCTATCTGTTTTATTTTTTATGAGCATATTCATAAGTATAAAGTCATTTTGTGAGTTCTGTTTTCAGTTCCTTAAAATGTAATGATGTCATGATGTTTTAATATAGCTCCTAATGTCTCCTACTTATTACTCTGACATATTTTCTAAAACTCTAAAAAAATAACCTATTAAAACATTGAGCAGTTTCATTGTTCAATCATATATGAAATTTTTCAGCCCTTTCCTCAGGGATGAGGAACAGAATTAGAAGTGGAGAGGTCAAGGATGGAGAGAAAGTCAAGCATGTCTAGTGAATACATAATTTGAAAATGAAAGAATGATTTTTACATTTTGACATGGCTGTTTCAATGTTTTTATTTTATTATTATTATTATTATTATTATTATTATTATTATTATTTTGTATTTGGTACAGGGTCTCATTAGGCAGCTCAGACTCGTAGTGAGTCTCCTGTTTTCAGTCTCCTCTGTGCTGGCACTATAGGCTAGTGCTACCATACCCAGACTTGGTGGCCAGCTCAGTGTGCCTTGGGGGGCGTAGGGCCAGTGCAGTATGTGGTGCTGGGGACTGAACCCCAGTCCCTGCACTTGCCTAAGCAGCACTTAGTCTGCTGAGCTATCTCACTGGCCCTATGGCTGTTTCAATTTAGAGACAATAGCTACACCAAGAGTTCTACTAAAAAGTCCTTGCCTGAGCTAGGATTGGAATCAAGTATTTGATGAGGAGAGAGCCTAGAAATTACAGGAATAAAATTACTTTCTTCTCCAGTACTTGTCATTATATTTAGTTCTCCATAACTAAATACTTACAGATAGCAACTCACACACTGAGAGTTAAGTATAATTTGTTAAAACTTACTTGGAAAGCAGCTTAGCAAGACATTCTAAAAGCCTTGGGTGCACATGTCTAAGGTGTCATGGGCCTGTAATTTCACTTTTGGAAAGTCGTCTTATACGTGTACCTCCTCCTTAAGATGAGTGGAAACATCATGTACTACAAACGTAAGAAAATAATACGAAGCCAAGTGTGGCGGTGTACACCTATAATCCTAGCATATAGGAGGCCAAGGCAGTGAGACTGCTACAAGTTCAAGCCCATAGTGAGCTCAAGGCCAGCCTGAACTACGTAGTGAGACCCAGTCTCAAAGCAAACAAATAAACAAAAACAATAAAAAATAAAAAGTAATATAAAATAGAACAAAAAAGCATTGCAGAATAGTTTTTGGTACAGGGCTAAATGTAAACATTTGATAACAGAAAATACAAGAAATACGTCCTTCCCCCCCCACCAAAAAAAAATAAATACATCCCATTGGACACATATTTTGCAGCAATTAGAGTGATGATTATGAAAACCACAGCAAAGGAAAAAGTTGAAATTACAATGCAAGCATTACTATTTACAGAATAAAATTATATCAGTTTTATGAAACATAAAAACATATACTCAGAACATGTTATTTCTTTTCCTCCTTCCTTTCTGTTTTCTTCTGCAGATGAAACCCAGGGCCTCACTCATGAAAGATTGGTGCTCTACTACTGAGTTAAACCTCAGTACTTTTCAGAATAAATTGTAGAAATAAATCCAGCAACAGGAAAACAGTCATTACATCTTGGTGAAACGGTTATAAATGGTCTTTTGTTTTCTTCTAAATTGTGAATACCTCAAGCAGTACACAAAGATGAAATGCATGACAAATGTGCTTTTTGAAAAAAACTAACATCCAGGCTCAAAGCCCACTCCTACACCAAGTGACTTCCATAGACGCCAACTTCCAGTGGTCTTATTCCTAAGGATCCAGGACCTCGCCCTCTCTTAGGATGGGTGACATGGTCCACTTAGACGCGATGTGGCGTGAGAACTGGGAGAGCGCACCCCTCACCCTCCTCTGTGTCTCTAAAACCTCTGGAGCATGGAGGAGGTGAAACAAGCGAACACTGACCCCACTCTGACTTTGCCATACACAACATATGACTGAAATAGGACAAAATCCCATGTGGCATAATAATAAGTGGTAGATATTAGGCCCAAATCTTACTTCAAGTCACACATCCATAAAACAGAAATAACCACATTGGCCACCTTATTGCACAAAGTCAAAGCCAAGCAAGGTAAATGAGTGTGACAATTTCATACAAAATACCGAGTTCTGTGGACATGCAAGAGTCTAAGACTGTCCACCCAGATTAATTTGCTACGTGTTTCATCACATCTGAAGATACAGCTGTGGGTTTCTTCTGCCCTTTTAGGTTAAGTCAATAATAATTAAGGCTGATTTTAGTGAATGAGAAGGAAAAAATTAATGATAATAATATCATAAACAGAGTGTGGCCAGGCAGCTTGGATGGAGCAGGGCTTTCCTTACCAGTGGAATACACTGCCAGCCACTCTCCTGTCTTCTGTTCACCATGGCTGTTTCTGATATTCAGGTGAAAGAACTGGAAAAGCGTGCTTCAGGCCAGGCTTTTGAGCTGTTTCTGAGTTTGGAATACCTCAGAATACCACAGTCAAAAGAATCTGTCCTAGATTTCCCCCTTTCCCCTCCAAAGAAGGATCTTTCCCTGGAGGAAATTCTGAAGAAATTAGAAGCTGCAGAAGAAAGATGCAAGTCCCATGAAGCTGAAGTCTTGAAGCAGCTGGCTGAGAAACGAGAGCATGAGAGAGCAGGGCTTCAGCAAGCAATAGAAGAGAACAACTTCAGCAAAATGGCGGAAGAGAAACTGATCCACAAGATGGAAGCTAACAAGGAGAACCAAGAGGCACAGATGGCTGCCACACTGGAGTGCTTGCGAGAGAAGGATAAATGCATTGAAGAAATTCAGAAGAACAAGGAATCCAAAGATCCTGCTGATGAAACTGAAGCTGACTAATTTATTCTGAGAACTGACTTTCTCCCCCTCCCCTTCCTAAATATCCACAGACTGGACTGCCCAGGGTCATTTTATTTTCTCTCTCCTGACAAATATTCTAGAAGCTGATGTAGGACTGTATAGGTAGATCCAAATTGTAAGATGTTGTTTTAGGGACGAAAGGGGAGAGACTAAAAGTGTTTTGCTCTTTTTCTAAAGTGTTGGTCTTCCTAATGTAGCTATGTTTCTTGTTGCATCTTTTCTACTTCAATACACTTGGTGTACTGAGTGAATGGCCAGTACTGTATTGGCTCTGTGAAAACATGTTTGCGAAACAGTATATAGTGGCTTCTCTCAAATTGCTAGATTCTGAATATCTGCTCATTTTTCAACTCCAATTCTGTCCCAATCTTACCAGATGCTAGTGTACTTGAATGGTTAATAAAACTGCACAGTGATAATAACAATAATAATAATAATATAAAGATAAATGATTATCTGTTAGAAATTTAAATGAAAAGCAGGAAAAAATTTATAATACATATGAGATAAAGTTTGTCTCTATACAGTTTATAGCTTGTAGCCAGATGCTATAGCATGGTTGTGGTCAATAACACAGCTCATGTAGTAGTCTGGGTCTCCTTCTACACCCATAGGACAGGACTGCACTGGCCCAGGCCTTTTGAAGTTGGCCCTGGCCACATAATTTGCTCTGGTGGCTGAAACATGAGTGGCAGTGATATGTCACTCCAGGGCAGTAGTTTTAAAAGTTACTCTGTGCCCCTTCTCTTGGTGGTTCCAGGAAGCAGATGCCAAAAGGAGCCCAGGTCTCTGATAACTGCCGCAGCAACCCACGTGGCATGCACTGCACAAGCGAGGAGAAAGCTCTTGTTGGATCAAGCCACTAAGCTATGCTGTGGTTCTTGTTACTTGTCCAGAAAATTGTCCATCATTGCTTTTTCGAATCCCCAAGAAGCATAAAATTCACACAAAGAGAAATCAAACCACTTGATGAGCATAAAGCACCAGATATGATGACCAGCCGCCACATGAGAGGGAGGCAGACATGCTGGAGGACTTACTGAAGAAGTGAAGCTGTACCTAGACTGCACAGGAGATAAACAGCCTTATTCTTAAAGCTTCATTAAGCATAAGAGAGTTTTATTCAGATGACAGAGAAGCAGATGGGAGAAGAGAAGGAGCCGCCGGAAATGCCTGCTAGGATTCACGAAGCATTTATAAAAATTACTAGATAATGGTTCACAACCAGCCAGGGAAACAAACATGTACACAAACAGCAGCAGAGGCAGCTGCAAAGACAAGGCGCCCCTTGACGTGAGCTGGGAGGGGCGGTGTGCATCCATCTGGACCAGAGGAACGTGAGCATTGCTCTCTCCAGCAGGACGACAGCACTGTGGAGGGATCTCCGGGACATGCCTCAGCTTCAAAGCAGCGTCCTGGAGGAGAGGGCGGTTCACAACTAACTAAAGGAATAGCAAGGTTAATTGCCTGTTCATTCCATCAACATTTTGCTAGCAAGGATAATTAAGGTGTCAGGAATTCACCAGTGGGAAAACCAGAATATACTCTTACCCAAGGGCCAGGCACTTTACAAATTTTTATGGCTTAATCCTCAGAATAATCCTAGCAAATAGTTTATCCTCATGCCTTTGTCTGTCTGTTTGCTGGTTTATTTGTCTGTCTGTTTGTTTTCCGCTCTGGGATCAAACCCAGGGCTTTGTGACACTATGTGACAGAGCCCAAGATTCCAGCGCACACTTTCCACGTTCTTGGAAAGTGCTGAAGGTAAGACCCAAACAGATCAGCTTGGGAAGTTCACATCTCGGCCATCTCAGGTACCACAATGCAGATTCTGCCTTGGGAAGCAGCCACTTCATAGGCTTTGGGAACCCATAGCCGAGCACAGAGGTCGCTCCACAGCTTCAATAAGTAAATGACTTTCCGGTGGTAACGTGTGAACGTGATACACCAAAGTGCAAGATAAGCATCAAGGCCGAAATGGAAGCTTTCAAAAATCCAATTAGACTCTAGAACTCTAAACATTTAATTGATCTTTAAAAAGAAAAACCTTTAAATTAGCATTATTTAAAAATGTTCAGGGGCCAGCAAGATACCTTAACAGACTACAGCACCTGTTTAGGCAAGCACAGGGACCATGGTTCAATCTCCTGGCACCACATATACCATGCCAGGACTGTCCCCAGGGCGGGCTGAGCTGGCCAGAGTGGGCATAGTGACACAGACCTGTAATCCCAACACTGGGGAGGCTGAAAGCAGGGGGATCATCATGAGTCCAAGCTGGACAGGGAGACCCTATAACAACCAAATACATTAAAAACAAATACATAAAAGTTTAATCCTAGGCCACAGCAAGTTGATGTTTATCCTAAATGTAACAATTCCTTATGTGCCTTTTATTTTTATACTATGGGGCTGAGGTTGTATCTCAGTGGTAAACCACCTTCCTTAGCATGCCCAAGTTTTTGAGTTCAATTCCAGCACTGCCAATAAATAAATAAATAAATAAATAAATAAATAAATAAAATTATGTTACCTGCTGTATAGATCCCAACTCAACCCTGGCATGGGTAGATTCAAAACATTTGTTAAACAAGTCAAAATAAACCGTTATCTGTTCAGATTAACAAGTAGCCTACATATGCAAATTCAAGCTTACAATAATTTTTTTCTTCTGGTTAAAAAAAATAGATCAAATAACCAATACCTCTAACTACCCAATAGGAGGAAAAGAATTAACGTTGACTGCACACCAAAAGCACGTGGTAAAGGCAATGCACACACATTCCTCATACACCGTCACGAGTATTGTGCAGGATGTCACTGCCACTACTGTTACAGCTAAAGAAACTGAGGCTAGGGGAAAGTCTGCACTGAGTCCCCAGCCAGCCTAGCAGCAGCACTGAGTGACAAGCCTTTTAACCTCTACCCGCTTGATTTCGAAGCCCACACCAATGCCAGGAGATGATGCTTCCCTTGTAGAGCAGGCACTTAAAATGGACAATTACTTTTATAGTATGTTCTTCTCAAGGAATAGATTTTAAAGGAAAACAAAAATGTATTGAGTGAATGTTTGCATTCAAATAGCAGCTGATACACAACAACTATCTAAGACGTTACCAAAATCGAGGCACAATACATGATGTTTTATAACATGGAAAATAGCTCTCGTGATTACCACACCTGCTAACCTATTTAATTTGTAGTGTCGACTTTGAGAATGAACCCTGGAATTTACTGCCTTTTAAAGAACTGTTTAAGAACTTCGTGTGGATTCATGAAACTTTTATACATACTGTTCTAATAATAGCGGTGCTGAATTTTGATTTTTATGTTATGACAAGTTAAATGTGCAAAGGAAAAATTCTGACGGATTAGATGTTAAAATAACATGTCTGATGAAGGAGAATATTTGAAGGGGTGGGGAATAAACTGTTCTTAAATATAATGCTCTTTTCACAAAATGGGACATAAATCGTGATGACTGATTTTTAAAACTAGATGGGAAGGGAGGCTAACCCCTCCCCCAACTTTTCATCTTATGCAGTGTACTCTGCCTTCTTCCAGAGGAATCTGAGGCAGTGGCTCAGATCTTGGGCTCACATTCCATGGAGGGGTCATGCCACTCAGCATGTCAAGAGGCACGGGAGTAAATTTCCACACAGTAGCAAGAGGGACCTGGAGGGACACAAGCACCAAATGCTCGCCCTGCCAGGCCAGATACATTGCAATGTGCTTTATGTAAGTCCTATTTGCAGGATTTCTCTGCTGGTTCTGAGCGACTCTACTGTCACTGGAGAGTCGGGAGTCAGATGAGGCACAGGAGGCTAAGCAGCAGAGAACTATAAAATATATTTTAAATAGGGTGTTGGCGAAATTGACTGCTGTCTGGACCCTGACTCTTGTTTATTTGTGGGCCTGCCTCAGTTGCTTCAGTTGCTACCTGTGGGAGAAGGAAAGGGTGGTGCTGATGCAGGAGGAAGGCCTCCTGGTAGCGTGCTTAGAGCAACGAGGATAAATAGGATTGTATACTGGCTAGAAGCGCGGGGCCTGGACAGCTCTACCACTCGTACCCATGTGGCCTTGGACAAGTCCTGTACCAGCCTCTTTCTAACCTGTTTTCTCATCTGTAAGCAGGACCTGACTCAGAGGGTGGTTATGAAGAGGAAATAAAATAATTCGTAGTAAATACTTAATGAGCATAAATAATACCATCTAGCACATATCTTTTTCTTTTCAGCACTAGAGATTGAACCCAGGGCCTTTGCACTGAGCTACACTGCCAGCACTTGTATCTTAAGACAGGATGTAAGTCACTAAATTGACCAGGCTGTTTTTGAATTAGCAGTCCTCCTGCCTCAGCCTCTAAGTGCTGGGATTACAGGCATGTGCCTGACTCATATCAGATCTTTAATAAAAAGTAGCTAATATTATACCTTATAGTAAGTGTGCATGCTCTAAAGAAAAGCTGGATAAATAAGAAAAGAACATGTGATTCGGAGTCTCCCAAACAAATAATACATAATGTAACAGAGGTCAGTACAGGAATTTATGCAAATTCACTAACAAAGATCCCACTATTCAATGTTTCAGAGCCCTCATTCATGCTAGCTGGTGTCCCTGGCACTGCTGTGCACACACACACACAACCTACATCTCCGAGCAGGGTGGCTCACGACAACAGAGGCATCTATTCCCTACGCTGCCTTTTCTCTAAGGTTTTCTCTAATGAGGGTGGCAAAAACTGCAAGAGAATATGCAAGGGCTGGGGAGAGAAATCCACATGACCTGAAGAGGGCTCGTTCCCACTGCACAAGGCTGGAGCCTCTATTCTGAACCAGGAGCCATCTCCCTTGTTGCTGTGACTCTGTACACATGACTTGGCTATTTGAGAATAACTGTATTCTTATCTACAGGTTTACAGAGCTACCATCTGTGAATTCCACCTTGGAGAAACAAATTTGACACCGTAGATAGAGTTGAATTAGACCTGCCTAGAATGGATAGGACTGAACACTAATGTTAGAGAGTTGGCATGAGACGGAAGGAGACTTGGTAAGGAAAGCTGGGTCTGTATATGGCAAGCAATCTGGGAGCCAACACAGGAAGGAGCGCAAGCTGCTTGGCATGGCCTCCACCGATCTCTATGACTCAGGTCCTTCAACCTCTGCATGCTCCCTCAGGGGCCAGTACCTCAATGCTGCCTTCTAAAACCCCATCAGTCCATTAGCCTTATCTTTGTTTCTGCTCTGTACGGAACCCCTTTGCCTGCTAAGTTCCCAGACAAGACTGTAATTTCCCATTTGCAGGTCTGTTGCTCTCACCTGGGAGCTCTTGGGGAGCAAGGAATGCATCCTGCTTATATCTCTAGCTGCAGCCCCTACCCCTACCCCCACCCCACCAACAGAGCCTGGGTTCTGCCAACAGAGTCAGCGGGGAACTATGGGAAAAGCACAGAACTGAAGACTGGTCCCACATGGAGTCCCCACTTCAAAGGCTGGACCTGATCCCCACTAGCTGGATGGCTTTAGATAAGACCTGGATACTTCAGGTTTTTTACCTGTGAAATGGGCATAAGGTATTTTATTAGGTTGTTTGGAGAATCAAAAATAAATTATCTATATATCAAGTACTTTAAAATAGTACCTTGGGCTAGGGAGATAGTGCAACAGTCTAAGCACCTGCCTGGCATGTGCAAGGACCTGGGTTTGATCCCCAGTACAGCATGCCATGCTGGCCCCGGAACCCTGGGCACTGTGCCAGCCACCAAAATTGGGCGTGGTGGCCTAAGCCTGTAATCCCAGTGCTGGGGAGGCTGAGACAGGAAGATCACTATGAGTCTGAGCTGTAGTTACCATGTTTGTTAAGTGTATGTGGAATAAAGAAAAATAAAAGAGATTATATACCCAGTAGTCAACAAACTTCTGAATTCGTGGGCTGGCTTAGTGCCCTCATTAAAAACGGGCCATGCATTATGGTCTCACTATGCACCCATAAAAGGAGATGAAGTTTGTCTCTAGTTGGTGTTTGTGACTTTATTTCTTACCTGGACTACCCACCCACCTCTGCCAGAGCCAGCCAGCCATGCCTGCCTGGCAAGTGTAAGGTCATAAGTTCAATTCTTGGTACCGAGAAGGAAAAACAAAAGAAAATCTAGCTGGCCAGGACTGCCAAAGTGCAGAGCAGCAGCACAACATGACATGCAAGGGACATTACTGCTCAGTGCCTTTTGTCACAACTCCAAGTGGAAGTTCTTGCTCCAAGTTAGAGATGAGCCTAATATCATCCCCATATCACATGGGGAAACTGAGGACTTACTGTTGGTTAACACCTTTTGCTAGTAAGAATTCTTGTTCCAAGCATATAAGTGCTAGAAGCTAGAGTTGATCTCATAAAACGCACTCCCACAATACATAGAGAAACGGAGGTCTAGTGAGATTGAGTTTATAATTTTTTTAGTATCAGTTTGATATGTTACTTGTCTTGAAACCTATTTTTTAGAATATTCAAATAGACTAAAATAGAAGGAACTTTAATGTTTAAAGTACTTTTCAAACTCCACATTCTAGAGCAGGAGGGTGACCCAGGAGCTCTGTTGCCAGTATTCCATCACCTGTTTGTTTACTGAGCACCTACGATATGCTGGGCATGTCGGGTACCACTCCCGCTCTCTGGACTACACAGACTAATGGGGCAAAGTGATATTAAGTAAATAATTACACACCTACCAGGAAAGTCTTACTGCTGGGAGCAAATTATGTTCAAATATACTAGAATGAGAATCTCTAACCACACATGCATATGCTTACGGATGGAGAAGGTGGTAGGCCTGGGTTGGAGGGGACAGTCACAGATTGGACCCTGGAAACTGCCCACCCCACTGGGCTCACCTGTGCGAGGGCCTTATGTAGGTTAACACTGCCATTATATGGCTGTAGCACTAGAAAGGCTGAAAACCACTGAACTAGCTCTACTCACTCTCACTGTATGGATAAACTAAGCCCTGAGGCATTCTGTTTAACTCTCTTGCCCTGAAGCATTCTGTTTAATTCTCTTGCCAAAAGCAGTGCAGTTATAGAGGGAAGACCCTGAAAATTCCGCAATGGCAAATGGGGAGATAGCTCACTGGTCTAAGCACCTACCTGGCAAGTGCAAGGACCCAGGTTCACTCCATAGGATGACATACTGTGCCAGCCCTGCAACTGAGTATGGTGGTGCACACCTTTGACCCCAGTGCTGGGGATGCTGAGACAGGAGGATCACTATAAGTTGAACTGCATAGTGAGACCTGGTATCAAATTTTTTTTAAAAAAAATCTGCAATAGCTCACATATGTTCTTTTCTAAGAAAAAGTCCAGATCCCTGATAGCAGCATATAATCTGATCTCTGTTCACTTCTACAGCCCCCTCTCTTATCATTTTACCCCACTCTGCAATCCAGTCAGAATGACCATCATGCAAAGCTCTGCATGGACCTCTGCTCTGCCCATACTACCCCCTCAACAAGGACCCAGAGTCCTTAAATAACTCTAGCCCATTTTCAGCATTCAGAACTCAACTGGAATTTACCTCTAAAAAGAAAAAAACCTCCAGGAAGTGCCTCCTCTGCCTCCCACAGCACCAACACCTTCACATATGGAAAGAGAGACACTCATCACGTAAAATGTATTCATCCATCCAACAAATATTTATTGAGCAACTTCCATATTCCAAGCACTTTCAAGTACAGCAATAAGCAAAACAAAGCCCCTGCCCTCAAGGAGCTTACATTCTGGTAAGGGAAACAGACAATAAACAAATACATAATATAATGTCAGGTAGAGAGTTTTGTGCTATAAGAAATTGAACAAGAATAAGGGCTGGAGACTGGCGGAGTACCGTCTCAGAACACCTCTGTAGGGAGACGGTATTTGATCTCAGATCTGAAGACATAATGGGAGTATGTAGTGCAAATAACTGGAAAACCAGTATTTCTAGAAGCAACAGGATTGGCCCTGTGATGCCTGCAATTATTTCTTTGTGTTTTATTCCCTAGTGAGCTACACAGTCCTTGAAGGTAAAGGTTACAAATTAAGTGTGATTCCCAGGGCCCAGCAGGGAACATGGCACCACCACAGAGGATATTTACAGAGTAAGTAAAGGTGGGGCCTTGGAGATAGCTCAGCAGCATAAGCTCCTACCTGGCAAGCACAAGATCATGAGTTCAATCCCTGGTACCAAAAAAGAGAAGAGGGAGAAGGAAGAGGGAAGAAAGAAGAAGAAAGAAGGAGAGGAAGAGGAAGAGGAGGAAGAGGAGCAGAATAAAGGAATTTGGGTTGGGTTGGCTGAGCCCATCTGGCCTAATGAATGAGATTTAGCCCACCTCTTGTATCTTGTCCTTCACATGGCTGACAGTGGATCTTCTGGTAGCCAGTCTGCCTAGCCTGACTCAGTGGCTAGGTCAGTGGCTAGGTATCTGTGGCCGGACTCTCTCCTCACTAGAACCTTGCCACTGGCCAGTTCAGTTTCACCTTTCTGACCTCATGTCTCTGACCTGGGCTTGAGATCTTGTCTAGAAACCCAGAAACTCTAGAATTTGAGGACTGTCCTTGCTCCCCAACCTCCAGCTTCCTCAGGCATTAAAATGCTCCCCTAAATGCCACACCCCAAGGCTGAGGACCCTGACACCTGCAATCAGACTTCCCCACCAGCTAATCCTTCCCTATCTGGAAGTCCCTCTGACATGATTTCTGATTTCCCTCCAAACCAAACGACTCTTTCCTTCTGGGTCATTAATATCAGTCTTCGCTACGGCCATCTCTCTGCAGGTTTCAATTTTGCAAAACCATGAACGTCTACCCCAGCCAAAGCACCGGGCTGAGTCCTCATGTTGCCTGTTTCGATCTCTATTAACCCTCAGCCACACCTCTGAGCCTAAGTCTCCAGAACAGCCTACCATAAAACGGAATCTTGACACACCCCAAAATACATTAAATAGCCTTAGACACCACAGAGTCCAACAGCTTTAACCACTCACCCACCGCAACAGAAACCTGTGGAAGTCACAAGCATGTCCCCCGAACCCCAAAAGGTCTTAAATGGGTTCAAGGATGAGTAACTCATCTCTTTGTGCCCTGCCATCCACCATTTACTGGCACTTGCTGTATGTCCACTCCTGAATTATAAAACACAGTGCGTGCGCTGATGATAACAATGACAGTGGGGGAGGGAGGAGAAAGAGAGAGGGTAGTAAAAAGGTTTATTGACTATTTATGCTATACAGCACTCAGCAGTTTTGTTTTGGTTTTTTGTTTTTTTTTTTTTTTTAAATACTGACAAAGCGGTGAAATGGGTGTTGCTGGCCTCACTTTCAGAGAAGCTGATAGGCTACAGAGAAAAGCAACTTACTCAAAGTTGTGCAGCTCAATAGTAGGGCGGAATGAGACCCATGCTCTGCCTGCCTCCCACGTATGAACTGTCATCCTACCCGGGAGTCACACGCTAAGTGCTAAACGAATATAACTGAAATAAAGAGGGGAAGAGAGCGGATTCTGGCTGCAGGGACTCAAAGCTGGTGAAAAACAGACAGATACATAGGGCAGCCCACACAGTGCAGACTCTACAGGACGAGAAGTCAGCGCTGACGGCTGAAAAACAGACTAAGCCCTGCAGGGCGGCTACAGCAGGCCCACTGACCTAGGCAGGATTGCGGGCCAGGCCCTGAGGAGCAGTGTGCAGCAGCAGCAGCAGCCCTGGCCCGCCGACCTGGCCGCTCTGTCCACCCCCCTGTGCCCCGCGGCGTGGCCGGGCCTCACCTCCTTCCACTTGAGCTGGCGGATGCTGATCTTCAGGGCTTCCAGGGAGGTCCTGGCCTTGGAGCTGTCCACGGTGACCGGCCGAAGCTCGTCAGGACGGCGGCTCGTGCTCCGCTCGGAGCCTCGTCCTTTGGCCCTGGGCTTCCCGGGCGGGCCGAGCCCCCGCGTGGGCGCTGGCGCAGGCTTGGGCCTGGGCCTGGCCCTGGGCAGCGGCGACTCGGGCGGCGAGGGGCGGGTGTCCCCATCCTCGGCCGCGCGGGGCAGCGCCAGGGCCAGGGGCTGCTCCTCCCTGGCCGCGCGCTCGGGCTCCCCGGCCGCGCCCGAGTCCACGCCGACCCGCGCCGCCTTCGCTGCCGCCTGGTCTTTGGCCGGGGCTACCGCCTCCGCCTCCGCCTCCCACCGGGCCGCCAACTCTCTATCCAAGCTGCCCCGCCGCATGGCACTCGGGACCGGTGTCAACGTCTGGGCCACCACCGCCGCCGCCGCCGCCGCCGCCGCTCCGCCGTCCCCGCCCGCGACCAAACTACCGCCGCTGCTACCGCTGCTACGCGCTCCCAGCCTGAGCTCGTTGCCATGATCGCTTAGGCTCAGGGTGACAGAGGCAGGCCCCGCCTCTGGACGGAGCCCCGGAAGGGACAATCGCCGACCCGGACCCCGCTACCTCATAGGCGAGGATGCCCACGTGGCCAGTCCTGTCACAGAGGCTGCTGCGGCCATCTTGGAAGAGGGCAGAACCGCCCCAGGGCGCCTAACTGGAAAACTCGCTGAATTTCTGAGAACTTGGAACGCAGGGAGGGGACGGTGCAAGTGAGTCTAAGGATAGACACGTGTCCACCATACGTGGGTCTCCCAAGCCTGGCCACTGAAGAGAGAGATCTCTCTCCAACAACAGGCTCAGTTCTCCCACTCCATTTACACTCACTGGGGAACTTGCGGTTCCCCACCCACCCCAGGGAAATCCACAACGCGGAATCTGCTCTTTCTGGTCACAATGAATGTGACAGGCCCAGACCCTGCAGCTGTGACAGTTCGTGGGAAGAAACCCCTTTCTGATCTTGGAAGAGCCCACAGACTTGGGGAGGGAGGAGTTTTTTGCCGAGGAAGTTCCCAATGGAGACGGAGAGAGAAACCAGATTGCCCGCCAAGCTGAGGACACTGACAACTGCTTTTTCTTATCATGCCACTACTTTAATTGTAGTAAAATACATAACAGCATTTGCCGTTTTAACCATCTTTAATATACAGTTTAGTGGCATTCAGTATTTCTCACGTTGTTGTTGTAACCATCTCCACCATCCATGTCCAGAACATTTTCCCCTTTCCACATGGAAACCCAACACCCATGAAATAACAATCTGGCTTCCCTCAACCCTAGCCCCTGACAACCACCATTGTACTTTCTTTCTTGATTAGACAACTGAGAGGCATTTCACAGAAGTGAAGTCATACATTTGTCCATGTATGTCTGGCTTATTTTAGAAGGACAAAGTCATAGAAGAGCAAACTTATAAACATTTCATAGTAAAAATGAAAAATTAATTAATAGCCTGTCACTATGCTAGTTACATAGTTAGACTGCTGGGCTCAGTTAATCTTGACTGTCGGTGTCCAGTGGCTTCTTCCACGTAGCCAGCCAGGTCAGCTTGACCACATCCAGCTGCGGTGTCTGTTTCTCAGCCTAAAGTATGTGTATGTGCAGCTTTGATTTGGTGTGCTTCAGGGACTCTAGACTTTGTGCCCAGAACACACTAGCCCAGTTAAGGACATTTTCAACAGTACTTGCTCTGCTGACACCTATGCCCCTCCTTCCCAGAATGTTCCTACCCTATGATAAACAATTCCTTATAAGTAAATCTATTTGCTTGGCAACATATGGTTCAGTGCATATAACCAATCTTGTAATAGCCTGCCATCAGCCTTGTACTTCCTGCTTGCAAACTGTATTTAAACTGAACTCTATCCTGATTTGTGGCTGATGATTTTGGGCTGGTTCCTATCAAACTGCTGGCATAGTAAAGTGGCCTTCTAATTCCGTGGTGCAAAGAGTCTTCCACTTGGTGCCAATTTCAATTGATATTGCTTTTCCTGCAACAATTTCACTTATAACATCTTCCGGATCTGTCCACACTGTAGCATGTGTTGGAATTTCACTCCATTAAAGGCTGTTGAATATTCTATCATATGTACACACTGCATTATTTTTACCTATTTGTCTCTCCATAAACAGTTTAGTTTTCACTTCTTAGTGGTTGTAAAAAATATACTGTCTTTGACATTTGTGTATGTGCAATAACTGTTTGAATCTCTGCTTTTGATTCTTTTAAGTTGTTATATGTTTTTAAAGCCAATCCAAGCTATGTGTCTTTTCACAGTATTGCACACTTACACTGTAAGGCATATTAGTTTTACACTTTTTATTGGCCCAAACTCACTCTAAAGCATGTCTTCTTTACTATCTTTAATAAATGTAAAACTCTCCTGCTATTAAAAAATAAAGACAATACAAGAAGATCTCTTTCTCTCCTCCCACCTGAGGAGTTACATTTGATTTGGTTGAGTTGGGTTGGGTTGGGTTTGTGTTTCTGGGGAACAGAATTGAGAAAATTATCCCAGAATGATGTCCTTAACTTTGAGTGTACATGTGTGAACTTTGTCACACTCTGGACTAGAGGGTGAAAGGAACACAGAGACTGTGGAGGAAGGTGAGCCCTCCCTCTCTCATCCATCCAGGAGTCTTGTTTTACTTGTGTCCAAGATTCTACATGGTGAATAACCTGCCTTGACATGTACAGTCCTAGCCCTGCAAGATTTAAGCCTCCTTTGCAGCAGCGATGGTCACCCTCTTGTCTTCCCTCAGAGGCCACCAAGTCTTATGGTCTTACCACCTGCACCAACTAACCTGGGGTCTTTACTAGAATACAGGCTCCTAAACACCTAGAGACTTAGTACAGAATTTCTAAGTGAGCCTGAAGTCTGCATCTTAGCTTGGTCCCTCTGGTAATTTCAAGACAGCCAACATCAAGAACCACTGATAGAAACTTCTTCAAGCCTCTGGAGGCCCCTGGAGCTGTCCGTGGTACTAGTAAAAAACTCTCACTTCCCCATCCCCAACCCCCAGTATCTCTCCACTGCTCTGTCCCCCAAGGTCTGTCTTTCTACCGACCACTTTTATTTACTTGCGGCCTAAAAATTTCCTGGCCTTAACTTACCCTCTCTCCTTGGCTTCCTAAAGGAGTTTTACATCATGGGGTTTTGCAGTTTTTACCTTGAGATATGACTCCCTTCATCGCCTTCTTCCCCATTGCTATTATCATTGTCACAGGTCAGGCTTCTGCCCTTAGCCCAGACCCCTGCACCAGCCTTCTCATGACTCTCCCAGCCTCTGGTGCCCAACACCCACTCCCATCCTACAGTAGACCTACTACGTGCCTGTTTAGAAATCCCTCCTTGTTTCCAGCCATCTGCAAGTCAATTCCAAGCATGTTAATTGTCCTAAGAGAGCTTTCCAATTATCATTTCTGAAACGTTCCCTCTCTCTTGGTCTTTCTGTTCTACACGCTGTCCTCTCTGCCTGGACTTACCCTTCTTTTGTATCTCTGCCTGGGAAGCTAAATTCAGCTTGAAAGTCTTCTTCCTGCATAAGACATTCTCAGTGGTGCCTGGGAGAAACAGCTACTCTTTCCATTTCCCTGCTGATATAAATGATTCATCCCTGTGCTCCTATCTCTGGGGACTAGAGCATTGTTGTCTTCAGGAAGTAGTATGAATGTATCACTTAATGGGTTGTTTTCAACTTTATCATATCTAAAAAAAAATCTCACATACAGATGTTTATTTTGGCCTTATATCCCAAGACTTCTGCCTCACAGAAATCTTCCACATATTCTTCCATCTGCCCAGGGCTCTTGTTCTAGACCTCTGCCTCTTTCTCCTTCAATGTTCAGTGTAAATGATACATCTGTCCAGATAACTTCTGGTTTCTCAGTCAAAATTTGACCTTTCCCAATGAAATAATGACACAAGAGGGAAAAAAAAAGAAGTACAAAATAGTAAATGACTGAGCATCAAATTGGGGCAATAGTAAAAAGGGAGCACTATTCAGGAACTCAAGAACGAAGAACTGACTGTGAATTAGAAAGCAGACCACAGCCTTGCGTAAAAGATAGACTACAAGTGCAGTGCTAGGAATGGAGTGGGAATCAAGTACACAGACAGTTCGATGGGATGGCCAGCCATACAAAGGATCTGGGCAAGGGCATGAACCCAATGTGTACCCTGCCCCCCTCCGCTTCTTCTCACCCCATCCTCACCCACTGCAGTGCTTCCCACGGGGGGGCTGTTGCCCATTGGTTCACAGGCTTCCAGGGATTCCTGACATCTGAGTGGAGAGGGGTGATGAGCAAAGGTATGGAGCTGGTAGGTGCAAGAAGGAGACAATCATCAGCCTCCTCTGGGAAGCAGGATGTGGGCGGGACCAACTGAAACACGAGCCTTTGAGGAATGGAAAGCAGGAAGCAAGGCCCATTCTAAGCTCTGTTGTCAGGTGTTAGACACCAAATAGGTACCTGTTGACTTCTTGAAAAGCCTTAAAATGTGTTAGTGGAAAATTCAACCCCACAGCAAACGCCTCCAAGAGAAACATCAGCTACAGCTGTGGAGGAGCGAGGCTAGGATGGAGGACTAGAATTACTGCCCAAATGCATGAGCACTTGACCACAGCAACTCTCTCCAAGGGCTCTGTCCTCTCCCTTCCCAGCAGGCATCGCACCTTATGGTGAAGAGTTCCACTGGCTCCTTCCCTTGTCTGCCTCACCGGTGTCAGACGTCAGCAGTGTGCTGCTCTTGTGGCCCACAGTATCCCGATGCCTATCCCACTGCTCGTCAGAGGGCAGACTCAGAAACTATTTCTCGAATGAATGAAGTCAGTTTCTAACAATAAGGAAACAGTTAAGCAAGCCATGCCAGAAGCAGTCAGTGACAGTTCCAGACATCCAGAAAACTGCGGATGATGTAACCCGAAGGGGTGGGTGCAAGCATTGCAATCACGGTGCTTAACGCCTGCTGCATGAAGCAGGGCCTGGGGGAACACAGAGACAAACATGAGCAGCTGCGGCACTCAGGACATGAGCCCTCGCTTGATTTTTTTCCTCTCAATTTTGGCAAATTGCTGCAACCTTGTGGCTCTTTATGTACTTGAGCCCAGAAGTCAATCCCATTTCTAGAGACTGCTACTAAAAAACAGAAAGGCTTTGCAACTTCTTGGCATCGTAACTGTTACTGGTGAGCCCCCCCCCCCCAACATGACAGGCACAGGAGTAAGCATTTTGTAGACCTGGTATTTCGTCTTCACAACAGGTTTGGGGTGGGTGGGTTCCCTACAAGCTACATCTTACTGGTGGGGAAGAGAACTGCTACTCAGAAAGGAGAAGATCTTGACCCAAGTCACACAGCTAGTAGGAGTAGAAAAGAGATTTCTAATCAGGATGGTCTGACACTAGCACCCAGCTCCCCAAAAGCCCACAGCAAGATTGTTTTAACATACTTAAGTTCACCTACACGTATAGGTATATAAGTAAATATAAATACTAATAGTGAGCTATGAAAGGTTGCATTGAGAAAAAAGCACTAGAAGCAAACATACCCAACTATTAATAGCTATTATTCTGGGTGATGGCATTACATTTTATTCTCTTCTCTTCTTTTTTTTTTTTCTTTTTTTTTTTTTTCTGTTTTCTAAATTTTATGCAGTGAGTATACCCAGCTCTGTTAATTGAAAAATTACTTTTGAATAAAAACATTCACTGTGGCTGCTGTGGTATTACTTTTATAGCAGGTTCATTTATGGAGGGAAAAGACAAAAGAGTCTTTTGGGTCAGGGGACCACAGTAGGGGCAATTTTTCCTTCAGCGGGTTATTTCTGCTCTGCTAGTATCAAGATCTGCCACCAGATGGCACTCGAGGCCCAGCCATAAGAGAGTAGGAGAAAGGCGATGTCCAAAAATTTCATTGCCTTAAATTATGCGGTACTGAGCACCTCTTTCCCGGCTCTGTTTGCAAACACACACGTTTTTGCCCCTCTGGACTTTTGCTCCTTCTGCTTGGTGAACCCTCCTCCATGCACCGCGGGCACACGCGCGCACACACACACACACACACATACCCCTTAGTTTATTCATAAAGCCCAGATAAAAAAATCTTCTGTCAGACACCCAGCAGAAAACCTAGCCTCCCGCATTCCAGAACTGGGAGAAAGAGTCCTCTGCTTGTTGTAAATTACCCCATATCAGGTACTCTGTTACAGCAACACAAAGCAGACTAAGACAGATGACAAGAACAGAAAAGAGAATAAGCGTCCCAAGGATGCAGAATAATTGGAATCCACACACATTATTAACGGAAATATAAAATGACACAATTGCTTTATTAAACAGTTTGGCAGTTCCTTAAATGGTTAATCATGCAGGGATTACAGGACACTGTAACTCTATTCTTAGGTTGAGTGAAAATCCAAGAGAAATGAAAACATATCCACACAAGCTGCCTCAAAGTAAGAACAACCCATGTGGGTAACAGAAAATATAAAATGTGGTATGTGCATGCAATGAAATATTATTCGTCAATAAGAAGAAATGAAGTAATAGGCAATATAAAAAATTTCTCAATATATAGTGACATCCATTTCCACATAGAGCGGACCCACTGTGTCATCAGACCAATGAATAAGGAAACAAGAAACAATGAACAGAACACCAAGTCATATCAACGTGAGTACTGGAATATGGGGAAAGAGAAGGTCCTAAACCTTTTCAGGAAGGGAAAATGAGAACACATTCAATGGGAAAGGGAGCAACATGATATTTCTTGCCAACACTGGAATCTGGAAGGAAGTTTTCCCTTCAAAACCATGAATCAAAATGACAAGAGAATTCTATAACCAACCAACTTATCATAGACATAGCTACAATATTTTCAGACATTTTCGGCCCTTGAAAAAATTCACCTTGTAAGTATCCTTTATGGGGAACTAGTATGAATGTGTTCTATCAAAATAAGAGGGAGCAAAACACGAAAGAGGAAGACACAAAATTAAAAAATCAAAATTTGAGGCAGGAGGATTGGTGCAAGTTTGAGACCAGCCTGGGCTACAGAAGTGAGCTCAAGGCCAGCCTAAACTGCATAACAAGATCCTGTCTCAAAAAGACAAATAATAATAATAATAAATAAAAACAAACATCAAGATTTGTAGCAAACATAGAAATAAGGAGAAGACATACTATTGGTAAATTCAGCCTTGAAAACATGCTAAGTGAAAAAGCCACACATATAGGATTACACATTATACAATCCCATGCATGTAAAATGTCCAGAATAAGCAAATCTGCAGAGAAATTAGATTTGTGGTTTTCTAGGGCAGGAAGGCAAGAGGTAGATGGAAAATGGTGGGCAGGAGGAATAGGGTTTCTCTTTGATGAAAATTGATAATGACAATAGATGCAAAACTCTGAATACACTAAAAACTAATCACTGGTTATTTTAAAGATATTAACTATACAGTGTGTGAATTTTGTCTCAATAAAGCTTTTCTTAAAAAAAAAAAAATAGGCCAGATCTGCCCATCTGCTGCATAGCTTTTGACCCTGATGTGGAATAAGAGTCGTCAGAGCTTCTGGGCTGGCACCTATACTCTTTTCTTGTGACCCTGGGCAAGAAAACAATCCTTTCTGTGCCCCCTTCCCTCACTGAACAGTGGATGGATTATAGCCAGGTTGCGCGTCAGCACAGGCCAAGCTCCTCCACGTTAGTGCTAAGTGCTGGCCAGCGCATGTCAGAGGGGAAGAAACTGGGGCTGAGGCCAAAGGAGGCTTTTGTCAAAAAGTACAGTGAATAAACAGCAGAGTTAAAGTTCAAGCTTCAGTCTGTCCCGTGCCATGTGCTGGTCCTTCCCATCCCTCGATTCTACCATGCTATCACCACGTCCTATGTCCTAACTCACTGGCCTAGGCCTGTAGACTCTGGGCTTCTGTTCCCCTTATGCTGAGCAAGGAGTTTGACCCAGATGCCCTTCAGGAGTCATTTAGCTATGACTTTTTTGGTTTGTTTTTTGAGGAACAATCTTGCTGTGGAGTCCAGGCTGGCCTTGATCCTCCTGCCTCAGCTGCCTGAGTGCTGGAAGTTTACCACCAT
This sequence comes from Capromys pilorides, assembly GCA_004027915.1. NCBI lineage: Eukaryota > Metazoa > Chordata > Mammalia > Rodentia > Capromyidae > Capromys > Capromys pilorides. The sequence continues at coordinate 23,611 of PVKN010001715.1, forward strand.
GCCTGACTGGATATGACGCTTTATACATCACTGAAGAATCTGGTGTAGAAATACCAGTCTTAGCCGGGTTCTGCGCACTGTGCGTACCTGTGGCACCAGCACTGGGCCCAGGGGAAGGACACCTTTTCTCTCTTTCTGCACTCGTGTGCCAGCACCCAGGAAAGGAGGAGGTGGGTGATACTGACTGCACTTACCGGCAATAGGATAACAGCAGGCATGCGAAGCACCGGGCTAGAAACAAAATAACTGACACCGTGATTCCACCTCGGATTCCTCAAGCACTCTGGGAAGGCAGAGAATAAACACCAGATTTCAAATTACTTTTCCAAAAAGGTCAAGAGAAATTGAAAGCCACTGCACTCTCCTAACAACTGGTTTCTCTCTTGGAGAGCTGACAGGGTTTAAAAATATTTTACAAAGCAATCATCTGTAGGCAATCAAGAGACGCCTTACCCAGGTCAAGAAGCAGGGGCTGTTGAAATGTAGCGGCAGAGTTGTTTCGGGGAAGACGAAGAAACAAAACCACGGAGCTTGCCGTTGTAGCCAAACTTTGAAGAGCAAGTTTAAGAAAATAAACCAAAAAAATAAATTCCCAGTGTTCCCAAGTGGCTCAACTTGAGAAGCCCTTTTCTTTGTTGGTTTAAGGGGTGAAGTGAAGGAGAGAATTTCCTTCTATTTTCAGACACCCGCTCTCTTTATTCGCCACACCCTGCCACAACCATTTTGTCACTAAGATCCATAGTGGCCTGTCCTGGAATTTTTCAAATGGACTTCAGAATAGTTTGGGGACTGTCTTGCTGTCCTCCAGAAGGGCTGGTGACAAGGACCAGATGAGAGGTCCAGCAGCCCCATGGACTCTTCCGTAGAACCTGAGGCACATTTCCGTCGGTGACAAACATCCTCCAATTTCAGGGACCTAACAGGAGTCTGCTTCGCTGTCACACTTCAGATCCAGAACAGGGACTGGGCATGGTCACAAGCTAGCAGAGACTCTGTTTCACCCTGACTGGCCACCTTGGTTGGTAATGATGTCGGCACAATGAATCAGGAGTTTTGAGTGTTTTCTGTCTGTGTGTTTGTTTGGGCTGTTGTTTTTTTCATAGCTTGGGATACAATCCAGGGCCCTGTGCATGCGAGGTCCAGGGATTGACTGTTAGAAGGCAGCAGTATGAGACATGGATGGAGGGCAGATGGAGCAGCCGGTGTACCTGCTACATGGCAGAGGGTGTAACAGACACAGCGTTACAGCTGCAAAAGGAGGGTGACAAAGCAACATAGTGGAGTTGGGGGTACAGCTGAGGGGCAGAGTGCACCCTTAACACGCATGAGGCTCTGGGCTCCCCACCCCCCAGCAGTAAGAAGGAAGATGAGGAAATGGGGAAAGAGGTGACGTGAGAGGTGAACAAGAATCTTAAAGTCATTTAGCCCATGTTCCTGAATTGGAAGTGGGAAACGAAAGTGAAAGGATAGGACAGAAGAGAGAAATGTTTGTTCCTAGAAGAAAGAGTCTTCTCATCTGTCCTCTTCCAGAAGCTAGGCTTGGCCAATTCCCTGATTTCTCTTTGTTGACAGAGAACAGAGAGCACAATTTGCTCTTCCACTACCCAGTCTGGAGGGATAGCTGTCCCATGAGAGTGGCCTTCCAAAGACCCAGCCTCGAGAGGGCTGAAGGTCACATCAAACACAGATCAGGTCTAGGTGTCTCCTCCCCTCCCTTCCCCTCAAAGCCAGTCTTGATGTATGAGACCAGGCCCACTTAGAGCAGAGTAAATCTAAGCCCAAACAAGTTTAGAATACCTTCCCCTTGACCTGGCAGGCACGGAGGAAGCTACACCATACTCGGGATCATTTCTGAGGATGACACAGCTGACAGTTCTCCTGATGGCTCTGATGGACCACACCAACATTAGTGTGAAGAAAGCAAAGACCTCGGCACCGTTCATGCACTAAGTCATGCCCTCTCAGCATATCCCCCAGGAAGCCAGATGGTAAGCTATGAAGTCGCCCAAGCAGGCCTGCAGAATGACGACCCAAACACGAGAGGTTCCGGCACCAGCTGGGCTCCCAGCAGAGCCCTGACCTCACCACACCACTGCACCAGAACTCCCCGGGTAGAGCCCAGTCAACCCCTAAAATCAAGAGAAATAAAGCATTACCATTGTGAAAAGCAATTCAGTTTTAGGGCCATCTGTTGTACACCATGTTTCTTTTGGTCAGGGTCCGTGTATGCCATGTGAACTCATGCACTGGGACAGGCTCAGCTGACACCCAGAGACTTCCCTCATTCCCACCCACTATGCCCAAATCCATGCTGGGAGCTCCACACAGATAAGTGAGAAAGGGGCCTGAGGCCCAGGGACATGATGGTCCACTGTGAGACCATATATCCATTAAGTGCCATGAAAGGTGACATAAAGGTGCTCAGGTCGGACCTCTTGGCCAGAGTGATGAAGCCCTGCTTGTTGACCAGGTCGATGGAGCAGGGTAGGGGTTGGGGGCTTCTAGGCAGAAGAACCAGTGTGCACCAAGGCAGAGTGGAAATGAACCCGGTGCAGCTGGCCGCCCGCAAGAACCGTGTTATGGCTAGAACATCTATATATAGTGAGCGTGCAGAGAGGAGACGGGGGAGGAAGCAGGACCAAGTTATTTGGGGCCTTGCAAATCGGAAGGCAGCATGAGCTCATGAGGTCCCCGAGGGCTGGGAACCAGAGCTGGACAGGCTTACATTAAAATGTTCCTGTCACTCTGAACTGGGTTGGAGGGGTGGTCTGGAGGCAGCTGCAAGAGTCTGAATTGTACACTTATTTATTTAAGACATTTTCACTGAACGCCTCCGGGCCAGGCTGCTCTGGAAGTTGGGCACTGTTCAGGACAGTGGGCATGGAGAGAAAGGGGCAAGCTAGAGATGTATGGGAGGTGACGCCACAGCTGTGATCGCCCTACTGAGGGGCGGGCGGGTGGAGGTGTCTTAGGAAGATGGGAGCAGAAGACCTCCACTTGAAGGACCCTCGTGTTTGTGGCACGTTGTATCTGAGGGGTCTGGAAGCCCGAGCAGCTCTCTCTTTTGGCCTGCATTTCCACTGATGTCACGGGATCATCAGCCTAGCGCTCAGGGTCCCTGCCTTCAGCTCTTCCTGGGCTGTATTTCTTCTCTTCCTAGTGAGCCCTGGGGTGGGATGAGAAGTGTGGGGAAGGGGGGTACACAATAGCAGGCTTGAGAAACTCTTGGGAATTTGCTTGTTCTGAGGAGGCAGGATGGAGGAGAAGGCACAGCAGTGTACCTGAGGAACCTCAAGGGAGATGGGGACATTAGACAAACTTCCATTGGATGCCTGAGGCCAGGGACTGACCCCACCCTGCCCTGCTCGGGCTGGCTGCTCTTCCTGTCAGGTCATTGTCTCTGCTGGTTCCTCTCCCAGTCCGAGTCCACTGATGCCTTGGGTCTCTACCCAGAAGTCCCCCCCCCCCCAAGGAGGCCAGTCCTGAGCTCCAGAGCGCACTTGACATGGGTCTCAGTGTTGGCTTCCCCGCTGGCCTGCGAGCTGGCTTCTGGCAAACATCCATTGCCTCTTGTGCCTGTGGCTGGCATGTGGGCAGCACACTAGGCCTAAGGCAGGGTGTAGAGGACCTGGGCTTCTGGAGTGGCAGGAGGACATCTGGAAATGAGGGTCAGGTCTGGTTGGAAGGTCACACCCAAGCAGAGTCAGGGCAGGAAGGGCTCACCTAAAGCAGGGCAGGAGGGGTGAAAGGCAGAGGGAGGCCCAGCATTATCGCAATGGGCAGGTGAGGGACGTGAGTCTTGGCTGGTTGTGCGGCCTGCCTGAGCTCAGCTCGCCATATTAGCAGCAAAGCCTGAGCTCAGATTCAGCCAGTCTGATTCAGTGGGCCACATCTCCAGTCCTCCATGCCACCCTGACCCCCTCGCATGCTTTCCTCTGGCTGGAGTCCACAGATTGACTCACAAGAAAACTTAATGGAATCCCAGCCCTCAGGAAGAGGTCAAGAGCATCATGGTGAGTTCAAGGCCTGCCTGTCAAAAAATAATAGTCCAGTACCCCAGGCTGAGCCTCAAACCACAGCAGCAGAAGAAGCAGACGCAAAATATAGAGTGAAGGGAATCTTCAGCCAGTGTGGGGTGGGGTCAAGGTCTCAGATAGGGCCCCCCTGTGCTGCCCAGACCTGGGCTTCCCACAGAAGGCCCTCCCCTAGGGTTAGTTCTTCCTTGGTTAAATGCAAACTGCCATGCCTTGAATAGCTCTCCACACAAAAACACCAAAATAAAATACGATGTGTCCCGCCAGCATGGGTTGCTGACACACTGATATTCTTGTAACTGTGGGGAATGCCTGGTTCCTGCTTCACATTAGACTTGTATTGTTCAGAGCATTTCAGGCTTGCCAGGGGACCCCTGGGCCCCTCAGAGGAACAGGCTTTGGCTCTACCTGCCTACCTTCTGCATGAGCTTCTAGTGTTCACCACTGCTCAGCTCCGGCCTCCAGCATTCCTAAGGATGCCTCTATTTGCTCAGTCAGCCACGCTGCTGCTGGGCTGAGCTGGGGTGTGGCACTCTGGGGCCCAGCTCCAGCAGAGGGGCTGCTGTTGTGATGGGTCCAGCTGGGTCCTGTCCCCACACTAAAGACCCAACAAGCCTCTCTCCTCCCCCTCCTCCTCTTCCTCTTTCTCTGCTCAGTTCCCAGACATTGCTTCCTCTCCGCTTACACGCATGTGGGATTCGGGGGCATGCCCACAGCTCTGGGGCCTGTGCCTGTGTCTCACTATAAATCCTTAGTGCCTCCCCCTGTTTGTCCCACCCACACACACAGGCTCTTCCTTTGGGGAACCCTCCAGGTGTTCTGCTGGAGGGAATCTGATTAGCATGTCCTTGGGGGAATTCTGTTCCCTTCAATAAACATTTACAATCAGAGTTAGAGCGTGTGTACTGAGACTGGGCGAAAGGAACATTTTGCTCAGAGCTATCGCTACCCTGACTGGGGAGTTAAGGCTTACAGATAAGTCACTCAGGGCTCTGTCATTCATTCATTTGTTCGTTCATTCGTTCATTACCTGGCCCCAAGAGTTGAGAAGACAGTAGCAATCATGCAGCTGGGATCCCTGTCCTATGGGAATCCAGGACACAGTCATGCCTAGGGGCTGCGGGGAGTATAAGGAGCCTGAGAGTGTTGTGACCAGCCAGATAACAGTGCACTGGGAAGTGCAGAAGGACAAGAACTTGGCAGGCTGTGTTCCAGCCACAACCCCCTGGCCTCTGCCATCCCCCATCGTGGTGCTGCTGGATGGGCTGTCCATGGGGCCAAGGGCTGTCCTGGGCCATGTACAGGGGAGGAATGCACAATCTTTCTGTGAAAAGGCAGTTTGCCCCAGAAGACTTCATGGAGGAGGTGACCTGGAAGATGGGCTTTGCAAGGTGGGAGGAGTTTACCCGTTGGGGGAAGGCGGCCCCTGTAGAAGGAGTCTCCTTAGGGAAGGCGAGTAGCATTCCGTGTGGGAAAATGAGAGCTGAGGAAAATGAAGGGAGGGGCACGGAAGGTGGCTGCGCGGGGACTGGGAGACGTGGGCAGAGGGAGGAACTGGGAAGGGACTGCTCGCCAGCATGGGCTTGCAGCGCTAGAAGCAGCTGCAGTTATCAAGGCTCACGTTAGCACCTCCATTCATCCTCAGCTCCAGAGCTGATTAGCAATTGTTCCTGGAGATTGGAGAGGCCAGGGGATTGCAGCGAGGGCGGGGCAGCCTGGAGGAGCTGCCAGGCTTGTGCAGAGGATCCAGACTCAACTCCGGGCCTCACACAGCTACCCAGACCTCCAGCCTGGGGCTGAGGGAGGGAAAAGTGAAGCACCTTCCAAGGCATTGGCCTTTAAAGGCGAGGAGCCAGACAGCAGACAGCAGACGGGACAGTGGAAAGAAAAGAGTCCATGGGCCTGAGTCAGACCTGAGTTTGAGTGATGCCTGCAGTAAACTTGCTGTGTGACCTCTGACAAGCAGCCTAACCTTGCTGGGTCTTAGAGTCCTGGTTAAGGTTGGGGCGGAAATTGCAGGAAGCAACATAGACACAGAGGTCAGCAGTGGTAAGTGCTCAATAACTGTGCAAGCGACAGGACTTAGAACTGAATTCTCTCTCTGTCTTCAGATCTCAGCAGGCTGAGCTAGAGCAGGAGAGCCTTGGTGGGGAAGAGGCATCTAGGGTGCAAGGGCGAGCTCAGTCCCTGCACAGAGGAGAGGAGAGGAGAGGAGAGGAGAGGAGAGCGAGGCTGCCCACCACTTCCAGACCTGCTCAGAGGCAGCAGCAGCCCTGGCCAAGTTTGAGCTGCTCTGGGCCAGCCCTGAGTCTGAGTGGCCCACCATCTGGACACCTGTCTCCACGGCCTTTGTCCCCACCCATCTCTGAGTGTTCCTCTCCCTCTATGCCTCTGTGGACATCTCTGCGGATGTCTCTCTGTGTTTCCAAAGCTCGCTTCTCTTCCTCTTCCTCATGCGGTTGGTCCCTGTGTCCCTGTGCCTGTTTCTGTCTTGCAGTCTGTGTGTTGGTCTGTCTCTGTCTTTGTTTCTGCTTCTGTCTCCATTTCTTGGTTTCTGTTTTTCTCTCATTCTTTCTCTTGTTGCTCTCGGTCATCTTTTGTTCTGCAAGGGGGGAAGGACTGGAAGATTGACACTTTCTCCACAGTACTCCAGCCCAACGCCCATGGTGGCCAGGGTAGCACCCCTGATGCTAAGGGAAGAGGCTCCTCTCTCCTGCCCAGGAAGCCTGGTCTTGGTTGCAATGGCCATTCCCTGCTTGGACACCACCTCCCAAAGAGCAGGACACCCTAGGCTCCCCACCTGCCCTGTGGTGGCAATGAACTTGAACCCAGCAGCCACTAGCTGTCCTTGTCCCCCAGTCAGGCCATCCTCATGCAGTTCTTCTGTCAGTTCCAGTTCTGGTTCTGGTTCCAAGACCTCTGTCCCATCACCTCACCCCCATCTCTGAGCGAGTTTCCAGCCTGCTCTCTGCACGCAGGGGCTGTACGTGCCCGCACCTCCTCTCAGATCTGCTGATGCCTGCTCTGTAGCTGCCCACCTCTGTGAGGCCCCCACTGCACCCACAGGGCCCCACCATGCTCCACCCATGCTGACCCGTGCTGTGCTGTCTATGCCCAGCCTTCAGCCTCATGTTCCAGTCTCCCACTACTTCTTCATCCATAAGGCCCAGCCCCAGGCACCTGCCTACAGGAAAACTGTCACTCCGGCTGATGTCCTGGTCTGTCTCCCTGTCACACCGTAAGCTCCCTTTGCAAGAGGACCTGTTTGCAGTCCCACCTGCCAGCAGGCCTGGGGCAGGAGCTTAGTGCCGGGCTCTTTTCCTCTGCCTGCTTGCTGGGGCACTGACCCCAGATCCCTGAGGGAAGGAGACATCTTTCTCATGGCTGCTGCCCAGCCAGTGACCCTGGGGCTACTGTTTGTCCAGCAGCCATTCTACTTTTTTAGAGCCACCATGTATCTTCCAGAATCCCCAGCAACAGTGAGCACGGGGGACAAGTGTCACTCTTGTTGTACAAAGCAAATCCCCTAATGATGGGGCTTGAGGTGCAGGATGGAGAGGTAGGGTTGGTTGGGAATGGGAGACATTTATATCCCATGAGCCTTTGCTCCCTGGGGGAACCTCCTCTCTAGGCTACTAGTTACCACAGAGAGGAAGGGGAAAGAGGCTGTGGGGAATGGCTGGGACTGGGAGGTCACACAGCTGGGGTCCAACCTTCGCTCAGTCCCTGACTTTGGACTGTGTGACCTTCTTCTTTGGGAAGTTTGTTTCTCCATTGTCCCATGAGGAGCTAGGATCTAAGGGCCTCTGTGACTTTCAAAGCTAAGAAGTGGCAGATTCTTTCAGGGCTGCCTGACTTGGACTCTAAGCCTGTAACTTTTATGCCTGCCCTGGTAGGCAATTTCAGGGTTGGATAAAGCAATCTCCAGGGCCCTCCATGCAATCCCCAGGACTGAAAAAAATAAACAAAAAATAAAAGAATAAAGGAATGGTCTGGCCAGCCTCTGGCCCAAACATGGCTTTCTTCCCACATGTCAGTGGAAGCAGGTGACTGCTATGCCACTGTGCCAGGCCCCAGCTGCCATATTTAGTCCTGTGAGGAAGCCCCTGCCCCACACTGTAAAGAAAGAAGTAGAATCAGGGAGGGGAAGAGACTAGTGTCTCCCTGGCCTGGCTGGGCCACCTCTAGGGGGTAGAACACCTGCTGAGGCACAGCCCTCAGCCGGATGGGTGCCTGGTGACAGCCTCTCCCTGCCTATGCCAGAAATGTTAGGAGGTCCAGGCATGGTGATCCACACCATGCACCCAGCGTTCTGGAGGCTGAGATAGGAGGATCTCAGGTGGAGAGTTTGAGCTATACCGCAAGACCTTGTCTCAAACACACAGAGAGGAAGAAACAAAAGGAACAAAATCAGAGGGAATGTCAGAAGAAGGGAGGAAAGTAGGTAGTGCTGGCAGGCAAATGGTGAAGGCAAGTGTCCCCTCCTTTGCATTACACCCAAATTCCCAGGGCCTGCAGTTTATAGATTTCTGAAAAGCACTTATGATCAGCTGCCAACACTTAGGAGTTAACACTGTGAAATTTGCCACTGAACTCTGCAGCTCGGCTGACCAGTCAGTGCGTACCAGTCCCAGGCCCTGGACACATGTGGCTACATTCCCCAAGATGGGGCCTGAGACTGGGTCCACAGCTGTGGGTCCACAAAAATGGGGACCATTGCTTCTCCAGCCCCACTAAATGTGGGGATATGTCACCACCTGCTCTAAGCCACAGCCTGCCCTGGACACCTGGGAGCCTGGAGGGGTGGCCTGGAGGAGGCGACTGAGCTCTGAGCCAGGCATGTTCCCGGTAGGTAGCGTTGCGTGTTCCTGTATGTGTGCCCATGCCTAAGCACTCACCTGCATGCGTGTATCCACGCTGGGACCTGGGCTCACCAGGAGAATTTTGCCTTTTACCCGTGTCTGCTCCTGACCAGCTATGCGTGTGCCTAACACTTTGTACGCTGACCACATGTCTGGCCATATCCATGGGTCTGCATTTGTATGGCTGAGCATTTTCACCTTCCGGAACTCCGTGCCATGCCTGTGTATGTACGGTAGTCAGAGTCCAGCCCAGGCCTTTGAAGTTTGCTGTATTGAGAAGAGACCAAGTTACCTCCATGGAAGGCACAGACACCAGAAGGCACACCTACTCCAGCATCCGGGCACCAACAAATCTGCCCCAGTGCTGACCTCCAGGCCCTGGAGGTCAGCATCCCAGAGGACCCACACAGGTGCCACAGATGAACTAAACTCCCAGAGTGATGGGACTGCCTAAAGCTGACCCACCAGTGAGCCTGAGGGGAGGACAGGAACAGCTCACTCCCAAGCCTGCAGTATACATTCTCCCGGGGCCCCTGGAGTAGAGAAAGCCACATATAGGGAGGGATACCCCACAGTGTGTGTGTAGGTGGACAAGGAGTCAGAACAGAAACAAGGAGCCAATTCCTGTCCGAGGTGTCTCCACCTCCCCACCCCAGGACCAGGCCCCAGCATCTCCCTCTGTATCTATGGGGTGCTCATTGGGGCTCCCCCAGGTAGAGAAGTAAGAGGGTCCCCCGGAAAGAGATGGCCTGAGAACTAGCTCAGCCCTGCAGCCGAGGGACAGCAGGGCAGGAAGGAGTCAGCAGCTCTCAAGGTCCTGCCTGGGTGAGAAAGAGGAAGAAATGGCTGCTCGGGGACAGGAGGGGACTGGCATGGGGTGGCCCGTCCAGGGGAAGGCCACACTCTTGTGGCTGCAGAGTCCTGAAATTACCCCTCGTATCCCCAAGCACAAACTTTGACACCAGAACTCAATCAAGCTAGGTCATCCTCAGCACCGTTCACCTCCCCACTGTGAGAGCCACCTTCAGAGACCCTCATTATAGACAGGCCTAGCCCACGCTCACAGAACCACATAGTCTTCACATTCCGTGGCTCTGCCCTTCTCTGTGGGGCTGTCCTTCTCAAATGGGGGCGGGGGGATGAAGGGATACCAAATAAAGCCCATGAGATCACAGTGCTCACCTGATCTCACCTTGCAGGGAAAGAAACTGAGACCCAGGGAGCCCAGGAATGCGTTGCAGGTGAAAACAGGTCCTCAGAAGCAGCGCCCGACCTACGTTGGATCTGTTCTTCGGCTGCCCTCTGGTGGTTCGAGGAGGAACTGCCACCCAGCCCCTGGCTGCTTCCTTACTTCATGTACAGTACTGGTCTCTTTTCCTCCCTCCCAAGACAGCTCCCCTCAACCCTGCCCAGGCACCCGATCCCCTCCCTGTTTCTTGTTGTGGAGGATCCTCAAGGGTAAAGGCCATCTGAGCGTCCCCGCCCAAGGTTAACCCCCTTGAACGGGGGCTCCTGGAAAGCAACCCGCTGAGTGGGCACGGATTCCGGGGACCGCCTGGCAGCCCCACTCCGAGGCTGGGCGCCCTCGCTAGTCCTCCCTCCCTGGCCCCTCTGGGTTTCATCAAGACTGATCGCAGCCTCGTTCTTGAGCCTGTTCCTTTCCTCGGCTCCCATGCCGCTGCTGCGCCCAGCCCCTCCCCCACTCTCCTCCCGCCTCCCCCACGGGCCCTTCCTTCACTTCTGTGGGTGGGCTTCCCGCTCCCTCTGACCCCAGCGCTAGTGTTTCCTGAGCCTCTGGCCTCCTTGACCTTGCCTGGACTAGCAGCGGGGTCACCAAGCAGGCAGGCGCCTGGAGGCACCTTCCGATTGAAAACGAGGCTCCAAGCAAGGAAGACAGAAGGAAACTGGGTTTTTGTGATCCTGGCAATTCGGTGATGTCAGAATCTCTGTCACACATGTGTTGTTTCACAATTCAGTCTCCTTTTTGTCACACAAGGGGAATGAACACATCTGTTTTCATGCTTGGGCCTTCTTGGGCTCCTGCCTGGGGGGCCTCATTTTCTTACTGTCGTGGAGCACCTGTCAGACCTTCCAGCTCACGGTGGCTGCCTCCAAACGTCATCCACATTGCATCTGGACGTCTCCTCCGGATAGGACGTCCTCTGGGTCTAGGTCCTACAGCTGCAACGATCACTTTCCCATCATGGCCCCAAACCCTAGACACCTGCACCTGAAAGAAGAGGCTTATTTGGACTCAGGTTTCAGAGGGTTTAGGCCATGGCTGGTGGATTCTGAGGCAGGAACAGCGTGACAGAGGGGTGAAGGAAAGGTGCTCAACTTACAGCAGCCAAGAAGTAGGAGAGGAAGAGGTGTGGGTGAGAGAGAAACAGAGAGGCAAGGACAGGGTCAGAGAGAAGCAGAAGGCAGGCCCCTAGTGACCCACCTCAGCCCTCATCCTGCCCTCCGAAGAGCACACTCAGCTGTGAGCTCACCCATGAACTAATCCACCCAGGAGGAGCACCATGCCCATAATCTAATTACCTTCCAGAGGCTCCACCCCTGAACACAGGAGACTATGGGGGAGACACTTCAGATTTAAACCAAATCAACAGCAGCCAGAAAAAAACAAGCAAACAAAAAAACAGCAGCCAGAAAAAAACAAACAAACAAAAAAACAGCAGCCAGATCCATCATTTCTCCCCTAACACCTCCTCACAGACACATTCGCCTTCAGAGGCTCCCTGCCCCCCATGACCACTTCCTCAGAGACTCCTGGTGAGCCAGCTCTGTGAGCTCTGGGATGGGACCCAACGCCCCACTCCCATTCCTTCCGAGCTCCAGGCCTCTGCTGCCCTCCTGCCTCGGTCTGCTTTCCATTGCCAGCACACTCCCACCTGCCATCTTCCCCGTCTGTCTGAGCCTGCCCCCTGAACCCTGTTTCACCCACAATACAATCTGTGCCCCTGAGGGTGGCTTGAAGACACCTCTTGGACTGGTGGCTTCCTCTCCCATTTCCTGCCAGCAGGGCTGCTCTAGGAGCAGAGAAGTCCTCTGGCTGTACATGATGTATAAACCACACAGAAGAGGAGAAGGCTGAGGTGAGGGGGGGAGGAGGAGGAGGAGGCTGACCACAGCTCCTAGGAATGGCATGCCCCTGATGTTGCCCTCCCAGCCCTATAAGAGCGTAGATCTGCAGGTGGTCCTAGCCCAGCTTACAAGCTTCCCAGATCGGCAGCCCCTCCTCCTCCCCATCTCTGAACAGGCCCTGCTGTGAGCAAGCTCTATGGCCAAGCAAGGCTGAGGAGGGCAGAAACTGGAACTTGAGACCCTCACACTCAGGGGCACTTAGACTCCTTTTTCTTCCTGAAACCGCATTCCTGGGAGTCCCTGTTCTCCGGGTCTGGGTGGCCTCTTAATGGGTTCAACTGTGGTTGTAGGCAGTCAGCCAGGGCCGGACAGCTTACTAGAACAACCACCAGAGGGCAGTGGTGCCCCACGCACTGCGCGGGGCCCAGGCTGCCTTTGTGTCTCCCGTGCGTGTGTCTTCCAAGGAGGATCTCTGACTGCGTGCCTGTGTGGCTGGCTGTGTTGCTTCGTGCGTCTCCAACTGGAGGTGTCTGGCTGAGCCAGTGGGTGTCTGGTGCCCGGTTCGGGTTCCTGTACCCCAATTCTAACCCTAGGAGAGGATGTTCTGGTCACTTCGAGGCCCTGGGGCCGGATGGGAAGGAGCACAGCTCACCCTAGGAATGGCCAGACTATCACCACCCTCACCGTGGGCTTCACGACCACACCTGGCTTCCAGGGCAAGGACCCGGGGAGCAGGAGTCTTCGTCCTTGTCAACGCTGAAGCGGGAGCTGATCTGATCCTGACCTCCCCTCCCTCCAGCCCCATATCCCCGCCACCCACCAGCACCCCAGCAACCCACGTTACAGAGGAGCTGTGTCTGGGCTGTCAGCCCTGAGCTGATCACTGGGGCTCTCCGCGCCAGCCCGGGTCCCAGACCTTTCAGGCCAGTCCAGAAGGGCACTGTGTTTTCTGCCTGGCCTGGGAAGAGGGTGCTCAGGGGAGGGAGCTCTCTCAGGGGTCCTGTCAACAAAGGCAAAGAAAGGTCTTTCCTGGCCGGCTGGGCAGACCCTTGCAACATGCACATGGGGGAAGACAACGCCTCGTGCGTCCTCCAGGCGCCTGGCCGCGGTGGGGTGAGGTGGCGATGTCGCCCAGGCAGGAACCTCCGGGGACCCGCCACTTGGCTGTCCTCAAAGTCGACATGACCTCCGCGGAACCGATGTCCCCCTAACTGCCCTTGCTCTTGTCAAGGACCTAGAAACACAGGAAATCTCTGCAGCCCGCTTGGGGAGGCGGGGGTGGCTGAAACTGGTCCACGTGCTTCGCCTTCTTTTTCTTTATTTAGGGCCGGAGTCGCGGCACACGAGCGCACGCCTAGGGTCCACATGGTAGGCCCGAGGGAAGGGCACCCCGAGGTAGAGACTGACGGAGTGTGTGCGTCTGTCAGGTGAAGAGGAAGGAAGGGAGGAGAAAGAGGGAGCAGGAGAGAAATGACGGGTGGGGAGAGTCGGACGCGAGCCCAGGAAGCCGGGCCCAGGAGCGGCGCGGGGGTGCCGGCAGGCGGAGGGGGCAGGGAACTTTCTAGGCCTCCTTCCCGCGCCCTCCCGGGCAATCAGGCCGGCAGGAGGCAGGTGGTCGGGGCAGACAATGGCGCGGAGGAGTGCGGAACCTGGGACTAAATTTGGCGTTGGCTTTGCAGGGCGCGGGGCCGCCGTTCATCTCCATGCAAAGGAGAGACGAAATGAATATGCAGCGCGGGCTGTAATTGGGCCGCCGCGGCCGCCGCCGCCGCCGCCGCCGCACTATAATTTTCCAAACAGGATCTTGCAATCAGGGCCTTATTCATTAGCGCATAAACAATTTTGTTTCTCGGCACTCGAGCCTGTCAATCACGCCGAGAGGGAACATCTTGGCCGGAGGCGCGGGCCGCCGCGCGCGCTCCCACGCGCGTCCCCTCGAGCGCCGCCAAGTGGCTTTGTGCCGGCGAGCCCTTAGGTGCTGAGGGCAGGAGGACTGGAGCTCGCCGCGGGGTCCCCAGCATGGTAACTGGGATAGATGGCAGGAAACTGCAAGGGTTTGGGGGACCTCGCTATCCTGCCTTGAATCCCACCTCTGATACCGGCGTGCTCTGTTATTGTACAATCCCCTCCTTCCTGGCCTCAGTTTACCCTTCTGTAAGTTGGGCTGACTGCGCTGGTCCTGTAGGAACGGGAGTGGGGGGACCCGCGGGGGGATCCGATGGAAATAGGGATGTATAACTCTTCAGGTGTGAGGCCAGGGGCGCTGGAGAGAGGGAGCCATGTAGCTCCCTCCTTTTATCGACAGATCAGGAGGGCTCTCCCGCCCCCCACAGGCACAACCTAGCAGACCCCAGGGGCACTGTGCACCTATAAAGACACAGAGCAGTTTTCCAAGAGAAGGGCCCAGGCTGGGCTCACACACAAAACCGCACACACACACACACACACACACAGAGTGAGCTCCAGTGCTTGCTGGCAGGAGGGCTAGGACTCTCCACCTTCCTACGTGACCCTCGGGAGGGCTGTGACACCTGCAGCTGAGGGGGCCACCGAGCAGTGACTCTGTGATGCAGGCCTAGCACGGCTGCGTGAGCAGAGCAGGGTGGTTCTGTGTGTGATGGTGGCTGTGGGGCCCGGGGCGCAGGTGAGCTAGCAGGACCTCTGTGGAGGTGGCCCAAGCATGGCGGGGCTCCATCAGCAGTCAGATGACCGCTGTGTGCTCCCCACCTTCTAAGTCACCTTTCCCCTCAGTAGAGTCACAGGGGTCCCAGCTGGGTGGTGGGATGAGCTGGCTTTGCCCTCCAGCAGGTGCCTTCATGAGAAAATTCACCAGCCCCGGGCTCTCTGATGACTGCACCCCATCCCAGGCTGTCTCCTGGACACCTCGCAGGGCAGGGCTCCCGCTGATCCACAAACCCCACTGGGCCTCGGGAAGGTCAGAGCCAACTGTTCCCGTCAACTCAGCTTTACACAGACCACTCCCTGTCAGTCTGGGCAGACCCATTACATGGATGGAGAGACAGAGGCCAGGACGGGAACTGGAAAGAGATCTACTCCAGGCTCCCAACAGTCTGAATTACTTTCTGTCTGGCCTCAGAACTGGGGATAGGCACCTGACTCACACACACACACACACACACACACACACACACACACACATACACACACCAAGCCTAAGAGCCTGG
This sequence comes from Capromys pilorides, assembly GCA_004027915.1. NCBI lineage: Eukaryota > Metazoa > Chordata > Mammalia > Rodentia > Capromyidae > Capromys > Capromys pilorides. The sequence goes on from PVKN010001715.1 coordinate 38,779, forward strand.
AGTCAGGAGCAGAGGCAGTAGGAGACATGGGGGGTGTCCCAACCCCCACTCCTCCTCCCTGCCCCCCCCTTCAGCTCTGTCCTCACCCCACCCTCTGTAGAGTCCTCACGTGTGCACAGACAAAGAATTTGAGGATGTGCCGGCAGCCAAGTGACAGGCCATCAGTCTCTGCCCAGACACCCTCTTGACAGCTCTAGCTCCAGGCCGGATGCCACCCCACCCGGCGGTCACCCCCTGCACCAGGCCAGGAAGGGAGGTGTCCGGGGAAGAAGGGCTGTGGGCAAAGGCACGGAGTCCGGAAGCCCAGAGGAACAGTCTTCAACCTGTGAATCCGGCCGCGCCTGGCCCTGCAGCCTCACTGCTCCTGCAGGTCTCCAGGCAGGGTGACCCTAGCCTGGGAGGGACAGGTCGGCCGTGCACCAGCTACCATGACTCCTAGGAACAGCTCGTCAGCACTGTCCCAGCAGCGCCACATGCAATGGCCCTAGACAAGGAGGCCGAGGTCCCAGCATAGCCACTTCTGGCTGGATGACCTTAGGCTGGTCGTCTTGCTTTTCTGTGCCTCAGTTTCCTCTCCTGTAAAGAAAAGCCACTGAACTCACTTGGCACTCTGAGACAGTAAATGACACAGTGAAGGACTGCTCAAAGCGGAGGACTCCCAAGCCAGATTGAGCCCCTGCGGAATCTGGAGCCAGATACATTCTAGAGTTTTTACTCAGGAGGAAGGCCTGCCAGCCCCAGCTGGAAACAACCAAGTCAGGGTTTCTACACAAAAACCTCATGAGCTCATCTGTCTTGGAAGGCAGTTGTTTTGTTTGTTTGCTTTTGGCAGAACCAGGGATTGAACTCAGCCCTTGCTCTTGCCAGGTAAGCGCTTATTCTACTGAGCTATCTCCCCGGCCCTTGGAAGAGAGTTTCTTTCCTGGCCTGTTGCAGCCCTTTCATATGGATCTTGTGCTTTCCAGCCTATTGACCACCGTGTACCCATCCTCGAAGGTTGTCCACTCCACCCACATAGACAGAACTTGAAGCCTAGAAGGTCAGATCTTCTTCTTGAAGGTCATTGCCTGGGAAGAAAAAGAGGACTTGAACTCGTGCCTTTAAGCCCTGAGAACAGTGTTTCCCTGCCCCTGCTCCTAACTCTGCTACCTTGGGAGGGGTGGATGAGCCTTCTGGTTAGGGACACAGAGCCCTCCCCGGTCCACCTCCAGGGCTGCCAGCTGCATAGCAGTGACCAGTCACTGCCTTAAGATGCCCTAAGCTCAGGTTCAGGAGAACTACTGGCCTCTTGGCTTGGACAAAGCTGGGGGAGATAGGAAGAACCGTGCTTGCACGCAGTGTAAAGACCTTCAGGTCAAGGGTCTCTGGGAAAGTCCTTCTGTAGCTCCCACCAGGTGCCCACCCTCCTCCTTCAAAGTTACTATTGCAACATGGGGTAGGCAAAGGAGCTTAGAGTGCGGTCAGCTGTGCGACCCTGAGGAAGTCACTCGGGTTCTCTGAGCATCCGTGTCCCCATTTACAAGCTGGGAACAAAACCCACAGAAAACCTACTAATATGATCAAAGTAGATTTAGATGCATGTATGAGAATACTGCATTGAAACCTATTATTTTGTTTTTTTTTTTTAATTTTATTTATTTATTTATTTGTTTGCTTGTTGTGTTTGTTTGTTTCTTTATTTATTCATTTTTGTGGCTGGCTCAGCCTGCCCTGGTGGTGGCGCTGGCGCAGCATGTGGTGCCGGGGATCGAACTGCAGTCCCCGCAGTCGCCTGAGCCCTCCAAGCAGGCGCTTTAGACCACTGAACCATCTCACCGGCCCCTGAAACCTATTATTTTGTAAAATGAATAGGCGCTAGCAAGACAAGCCTCTTTTTAAAAGCTGACCACTGTGTGTTCTGTGCACTGCTCTGTCCCTGGCACTGCTTCACACACTGCAAAGTGGGCAAGAAAGTGAATGGAAGGGCTGACCCAGAAGGAGCGCAGGAGAGGGCTTTGGATCCCTACACCCACCCTTAAGGCAGCCTGAGCCATCCAAAAAAAAAAAAAAAAAAGGAGCGCAGGAAAGAGGCTTCCCTGGAGCCATGCGACAGTTTTCTCCTCCTTCCCCATGGCCTCACCCAGCTAGTGTCCCTGTGTACTTCGTTATGGGGAGAGGGTCTCCGGAGCTCAGGGCGGTTCAGTGGCCCTGCCCACAATGTGGCCTGCACATGGATTTTTCAAGGCTTTGTACCCTGAAAGAGGAATATAAAAACATCTCATCAATAGGTTTTCATATTGACAACCTATTGAAATGTAATTTCATGCATGTATGTGCATGTACAGGGTCAAATAAAGTATATCACAAAAGTGAGTTTTGCCTTCCGCTTTATACTTTTCTAATGTGTCATTAGGAAGGGTAAAGTGTCACATGGTCTGCATCAGCTGCCATGCTCCATTTCTATGGGATGATAGAGGTCTGGAAGGTGTCGCAGCCACCAACCCCAGAGGAGCCAGGGTGAGAACAGGGGACAGGACATCTGTGCCCCAAGTCTCTCCCAGTGCCCTCAGGTCCAGGGCACCACGCAGGTGGCATCCGCTTTGATTCCTCAAGCAGCATCCTGCATCCTGCCTGGAGTCACCCCCTGGCCTCCTCAGCCCCAGGCTAGAACAGCGCACATGGGGCCCGTGGAGGGCTCAGGTTACACCCACTGTGGGACACTTTACCTTTCACATCCCTCTTCCTGTACGCAGTCCCCTGCACTGTGTCGGGGGAGCTGACATTCAGCAGTGACTGAACCCCAGTGTGCAGGTATTCTTCTGGGGCTCACACACATCAGGGACAGTGGTGCTCCAGCCCTCTGCTCTCAGGAGCTGACATCTTAGGAGGGACAACGGACAACAGACATCACAACCAGCTTTACAGCAGCAAGTACCTGCCACGTGTGTTGAGAGTTCTAAGTGCCAACAAATGAAACAGGGCCACGAGGAAAGAGCGCCCCCACGGCCTGCCTGCCTTCAGTCTCACCCCTTCGGCTCATACTCTGAGCTGCTGCAGGGATCTCAGGGCCAGCCGCGCTGTTGCCTTGCTCCTCAGCCTTTGCTGGCTCCCCACTGCTCCAGGTACAACTCCAAGCTCCTTAGCCTGGCAGCCGAGCCCTGCATAACCTGGCCCTGCCACTTTATCCCCTGTCCCGCCACCAGCCCAGCAGCGTCCTATGTGCTCTCTTGCACTTCCTGGTCTCATCCTTACAGGCTCCTGGGCTGGCCTGGTCGGCATGGTTTGAGTCTGGACGTGCTGTGGCTCTGCACATCCTTAGGCCTGCAGGTACACTGGCTACTGCCAGCAGCTGTCCTGGCTCACGCGCTCACGTGGGTCTTCTCTATTGCAGGCAGGCCCCATTCCCAAGTGTGCTCCCCCTGGGATAGGCCCAGCCATGTGCAGGGGCTGCCCAGGTATGTCTGACTGCCCCAAGACTCAGCAGGAATAGGCACTGTGATTCAGGAAGTCGTCATGGCAACCGCCTGGCCCTCACTGCCATCTCCTGCAATCAGTGCTGGGACCTGGCCACCCGCTGGGCTTCCTGGAGATTGGTTCCCTACGGTGGGAGGCTGGGGGAGGAGTGGGGTGCTCTTAACTCTCCCTCTCCTCCCCTTGCCTGTCTTCCCTCTCCTCACCCAGCAGCATGGCAGGGCTGCCGGGCTGAGAAAATGTGGCGTATAGGAGAGGGTATCTCTGGGTTAGAAGCAGGGACTGGAATTACTGATTCCAGATAAGTCCCTGACATCTTGTGTGACCTTGGGTGCATCCCCTCTTCCCTCTGCTTCCTTTACGAAGTGCCTGTGGGGTCTGAGGCCATGACATGGCATGTAGTAAGTGCTCATCTAATGATGCCATGGAAATTGAAACTCTAAAACAACCCCATGCCTCGACTGGGCTCCAGGGCTCCAGCTTTTGAGGGGAATGTTTTCATGTCGGTTTGCTAGAAGAGGAGCCTGAGGTCAGAGAGGTAGAGAAAAGGACGGAGGTCAATAGCCCCGACTGGTCAGAGGGAGCCAAAGACCTTGGGAAGGCCCGGGGAGAAGCTGTCTAAGCAGGAAAGGACTTGGGGCCAGCACAGGTGGGTGATGCAGCCTCTCCTCTGCATTCTGATGCTCTTGCCCTCGAACCAAGGAACGTAGAGGAACCTCTCAAATCCCAGGGGTTCCTCAGAGGAAAGCCACTCCCACTGGGAGACATAAATCTAGCCTGGTGGCCTAGGGGATGGGGCGCTTGCCATCACTTACCTGGGGGTCTAGATTATCTGAACCGGATGACCCCAGATGAGTCTCAGCCACCCATGCTGTGCTAGTTCCTATTCTAGACTCGGACAAGCCCACAGGTGGTTGCCACCTGGACAGCGACAGCCCATGAATTTTTTGGTCTTTGGTGTCTGCAGAGACCTCTGCTGCTACCTGAGGGGCCCTGTTGCACACCCACTTTTGGAGAGATGGGAATCAGAACCGCACTGTCGCTCTCCTGGGTCTGCCAGAGCAGACTCCTTGCTTGGGATTTCAGGTACTGCCCCTCCCTGCTCGAGCAAGCAGGAAAGATGCTTAGATGCAGACCTGCAGAGGTGAAAGGGCCTTTCAAGGAGAAGCGGATCACACCATTCTGCCTCCACATAAGACGGAGAAACTGAGGCCCAGAATTAAAGGGGTGCTCCCATCCAGCCATGGGGCAAGTTGGAAGGTAAGTTCCCTCCGACAGGACTGAACGCGGCAGGCTCTCCCAAAGGAGCTGGGAGCAGCTCTGGGGATGTCTCCAGGGCAGGAAGGCCTGTAGGTCAGTGCTTGTGGAGTCTGCAGCCGGGCTGGCAGAGGGGAATGGGAGCAGGCCAGGCACGGGGTAGGGGTCGGTGCCCCGGCTGAGCGGAGGGTCAGCAGCTTTGGCCACGCTCCCATCTCAGCCCCAGGGTGAGCGCGTGAGGTGGAGCTGAGACATTCAAGCAGCTTCCTCTCCTTTGTTGGGAGTGATGTCGCCCATTTCCTGGATGTCCAAGAACCGGCTTCAAACAATAGCGCTGTCAGGAAGCCAGGAAGGGGCTGCTGCCCTGTGCCTGGTCCAGGCCCATCCCTCCCCACCGCCTGAGACCTGGCCGGGCGGCCTTTCTGCTTATCTCTTCCAGTCTGATGTCCCCGTCCACCAGCCAGCTGTGTTTCTGTGAACAGGCCACCTACCTTCTCTGGGCCACAGCCCCCCATCTGGAATATGTGTGCGCATGTGCGCATGGGGCTGGGGGTGGGGGTGGGGGAGTGGGGGTGGTTGGGGGTACCATCTTTACCTAGCAGAACCACCACGTTGAAGACAGGAGATAGCAGCAACGGTAGGAACCGTGGTGCAACTGACACACTGCATATGAGTTCAGACTTCAAGCCTGTGAAATGGCAAGCCCTTCCATGAATACTGTCTACATATGGTGTTTTAAGACTTACAGGTTGGGGCTGGACACAGTGGCGCACCCTGTAATTCCAGCACTCGGGAGGTAAGGCAGGAGGATCACTGCAAGTCTGGGCTACAAAGTGAGTCCAAGGTTAACCTGAACTGCGCAGCAACCTTGTCTCAAAAAGAGAACAAGAGCGAGAGAGAGCGACTTGCAGGTTGGGGGATCAAACAAAATTAGAGGTCAAATACCGGTTCTGCCTCTCACAATAGCTGTGTGACCTGGGATGATGACCTAGGCTTTCTGACCTTCAGTTTCTGCATTTGTAAAGTGGGAATAACAGGAGTTTCTACATCATGCATAGGCAGAAACTTGAAGCAGTGTTGATTGCTCCCATTCCCATCGTGGGCCTCCACAGTCCATCCTTGCACACGTGTCCCCCTGCCTCCCAGCCCTACTGCTTTACTGTCCCTGCGTCCAGCATTGCACAATCTCAAAACATCCAGCCACAGGTTGTCCAAAGTAGAAGAGTGAGAAATCTAAGTTCGGTCCTAATTTCACTGGTATCTGAGCCTCTGCCTTCGCTGGGCCTCTGTCTCCCCATCCTTGGAGGAAAGGGAATTTCTTCGTTTCTCAGCGTCTCCCGGTTCTGCAGCTCCCTGACTTGGTCCCACCCTCAGATCTCCGAGGTGGGACTTGCCAGCCGCCTGCAGCCCACACCCAGCACGAGAGGGCGTCTGTGTCCCCTGCTCACCAGCAGAATGCCATCCTCCCCAAAAGAGGGGCGCTGTGTCTGGGCTTGGGAGCCGAGTGGGCCCTTTTGTCAAGAAACATGGCCTTTTCATTAACGCCATTGTCTGCTGATTAGACCCATGCTGACTCAGGGATCGTGGTGTTGGGGCCGTCTCAGCTGGCTGTGCTGGAGCACTGTTCTGTGGGCCCTGCCTCCTCTTCTCAGCAAAATGCCACTCTGCTGCCTGTGCAGCTTGTCCCACTAAACCCCCTGCAGGGTGCACTTGTCACCTCGTCAGGGTCACACTGGTTGCGTGTCTCCTTCATATCAGGCAATGCACAGTTAGCTTGTTATTGAATCAATAAAACCACCCCAAAGGGAAGAAGCACTGTTATCCACAGTCCTGGGGGCGTAGGGGGCAGGCAGGGGTTGCTAAACTTCAGAGAAGAAACTGTTTCTCAAGTCCCACAGAGGATAAAACCATCTCCAATAGACTAGGTATGGTGGTGCACACGTGCAATCCCGGCCCTCAGGAGGCTGAGGTAGGAGGATCACCTTGAGTTCAAGGCCAGCCTGGACTATATCGTGAGACTGTGTTTCAGAAAAAAAACACCTCAGATGGAGCTGCCATTTGGACTGTGTTTGCCAAATAAACTTATAGCTATGCAGCCTTGGTCAGTTACTTCACTCTCCATTTCCTCTCCTGTTTCTCTTCACAAACCTCTCTCGCCAGAGGTCCCGTTCACCAACTCCACACTGATAACTCAACAGAGAACCAAGCAACCTCTGCCTTGAGAAGCCCAAGTCAAAATAAAGGAGGTCAGACAGTACAATTAACCACCATGGCACTTGACATACGAGGCAGCCACATCACGTAGTGAAGTCCCACGTCAGCGTTCACAGAGTTACTTCAGGTTTTCTCACGACTTTACTCAGGATTATATTGTGTATTTCTATTGCAACTTGTTCAACTCCTCTGCTGTTGATGGACCCTTAAGTTTTCTCTCCCTAGTTCTGTCTCTCTGTCCCTGTCACTGGCTCTCTTTCTCTCTCACTCTATTTTTTACAAACAATGCTCGACGAAAGCCCTGTACACAGCGTAATGTACGCAAATCAGCACTTGTGAGGCATACATTTTTACAGGTGTGGGATGATAGACACACTTCATGTTCTGAAAAATGCAGCAAATTGCTTCCCAAACACAATGCATCAATGGATCCATTTATGCTCCTAGCGGCACGCAAGTACCCATTTCCCCACATCTGGTTCAATACTTGATATTATCAAGGTTAGGCCTTTTTGCTGTATGAATAAATGGCATCTCTTTGTGGTTTAACTTGCATCGCTCTGATTGCTAGAGCAGTTAACATCTTTTTACATGCCTGTTGGCCTCTCTGACGCTCTCTTCCACAGGTTATCTGTTCATAGCCTTTGCAGGTATTTCTGTTACAGTGTTTGTCTTCATCCACTTTCTGATTCAGTTCTGTCTCAAGTTTGGCTCGCACTCCTACACTTTTTGCCTCTGATGCTCAGGCCTCCTGTAGTATTCACCTGCCTCTCCCCACTCTGTAGATTAACCTCAATCCAGCCCTCATGCAGCCAGAGCCTTCAGCTTCAGCCTGAGTATAAGAAGGATGCACCTGAACTTGGCCTAGACAGATGTGGTTCAAGCAAGGGATGATATCTGAAAGATTTCTCACTAATTTTTAAAGTCAAAAGCTTCAGAATAATCCTCTAAACCAACTTAATCTCAAATAACAATAAAGTTCTGTAGAACAATTTTTAATGAAGGAAATGGAAGTTGGAATCTCTGAATCTCTTCCATATCCTTTCGTTCAAAATGTCAGTCAATGATCTATTTAAAGCAGAGGCCTACTCGTGGAACTAAGAGAAAGTAGTTGTATACACAGCCCAATAGTCCATAATAGTAGTGGGTTATCAGCAGAACTGGCAATGTCAGAAGAAGTTGACTTGAGCCTTTTACAGCTGAGCATACTAATATGGCTTTCCTTTTTACGCCTCGTGGTTAGACTTTTCTGCGGATGGTTAAGACTAAGATAAAACAAAACCTATATAACAAAAAAATGTCACTTTTGTATCTAATCAGGTCAGTCAAATCTCCTCAGGATTTACCCTGAAACCATTGTCCTAATAGTGTTTAGAAAATATATCTTGTTTGCACTGTGTACTCTGAACAACTACTATGAAGACAACAATATGCAATGTTGTGGTAATTGTCCTACTAACCTGTTTTGACACTCTCATTGTTATCTCTTTCTCATTAAAATTAATAAAATTTTTTAAAAAAACAATAAATGATTAAAGATAAACTATTCAACATGCAAAAAAATAAATTAAAAAGTAAGTAAGTAAATAAAATAAAGCAGAGGCCTAAACTGGATGTGGTGGCACATGCCTGCAATTCTAGCACCCAGGAGGCTGAGGCAAGAAGATCATCACAAGTTTGAGGTCAGCCTGGGCAACATGGTGAGTTCAAGGCTAACATGAAATGTATAGCAAAAGAAAAAAGAAAAAGAAATGTATAGCAAGATCCTGTCTCAAAAAACAAAAGATTGTGGGAGATAGTTCAGGGGTCTAAGCACCTACCTGGTAAGAGCAAGGACCTGAACTTGATCCCTAGTTCTACATGCCATGCTGGCCAATAAAACTGGATGTGGTGGTGCATGCCTATAATCCCAGCACTGGAGAGGCTGAGACAGGAGGATCACTACAAGTCTGAGTTGCATAGCCAGGCCCTGTAACAAATATATATTAAAACAGAGGCCTAATATGCTTCCTTGTTTTAGTGAAATTTCCAGAATGAACTCCCTAGATGATTAGAGCTATAGTATTTCAAGAAAAATCATCAAAATCTCACTGTTTCCTCCCACAATGTTGGCTGACAGAGAAATGATGTTCCATATAATTCTTGATATAGAAAAAAGTCCAGATGTCATCTTGGTCCTTATTTTATGGTTAAAGAAACTGAATCAGAGAAGAAGGTGGCTGGTTGTATGACAAACCAGAGATCGAGTTAGGCATCCTCCAGCCTGGCTGCTCTTACCCTGATATGGGAGAATGCGTGCTGAAGAATTTCCTTGCAAGTTCTGGGGTTTGAGTTCACACCTGGAAATCTCAGATCCTTGGAAACCACCAGCAGCAGCAGAAGGTGCTGTATGTTCAACAATCGGAGGGCCAGCCAGATAGCTCAGCAGACTAAAGCACCTGCTTAGGCAGGTGCAGGGGCTGGGGGTGGAGGTGGGGCATTTCACCTGGCCTGCCATGCTGGCCCTGACCCTGGGGTGAACTGAAACAGCAATTGAGACTGGGTGTGGTGGCACACACCTGTAATCCCAGAACTTGGGAGGCTTAAAGCAGGAAGATCACTACGAGTCCCATCTGTGTAGTAAGATTTAGTATAAGTAAACCTTATACTAAATATATATTTTTTTTTAAAATCAGATAAATAAATCAAGAAGTCTGTACATCAGATCACCATCCCAGCACAGAATCCCTTAGTGTTTGATGACGAGTGAAGGGAATGTCATTATCATTTTTTAACACCAACGTTTCCACCGGAGCAGCAGAATTGATTAAAACAAGACTTCCTGAAAGGGCATGCCTGCTTAATTTGCATTCAACCCTCAAATTAAAGGAATACCAGCATGCAATTATATTTCTTATTACCGTAGCCTAATTTGACCTTTTATGAATCCCTCTCTTCGGTTCACAGACAGTATTTTTACTGAAACTGCAATCAGAACTTGTTTCTATATTTTTATTTTTAAGTAAAATCCAAATGCCCTCATGTTCCTTTTTTTCTACAATTATGTTCCATCATTAAGAT